>PVIY010000698.1:0-184322 GCA_004026745.1 Myrmecophaga tridactyla | reverse complement strand
TAAAAAATTTTCTTGAATGTCAGATATTGTGTATGAAGAATTGCAGAGATAACTCAGGGTCTCGATGATGTCATCCTCTTTGAGATAAGGTTTACTTTTCCTTCCAGGGACATGGTCATACCACCTTCATGTGGTCTAGATTTTGGCTGGTATGAAACTGGGCAGTATGTCCCTTCTGATATCTCAGGGAAACCTGACATGTTTACCAGGTACCCTTGTCACTGGGGTTCCTGAACCCCATTTTTTGCTTGCCTCTCCCAGTCCCTTGAGAGTACCGAAAATTCTGCTTCTCCTCCTCATACTGCTTTACACCTAACTTCTCTACCACTCACATTCTTGGCCTATTGGCTGCCAAGTTGAATTGGCAAATGCTGGAGGTGAAAATTTTTCCCCAATGTCAGGAACACCTCCACACTTTGCTTTTCTCTATATCTTAGCAACGCAGTGCTCCCTGCCTTGGTTGCTCTCTATACCCTCAAAGGAATGTTTTAAAATATTTTGTTCAGGTCTTCTCCTTGTTTTCAGTTGGAGTATTGGTCTACTCTAAGCTAGTCTGCTAAAGCCAGAGGCAAATCTATATATCACAATCTTGGGGAGAAGTTTAAGCCATTGCTTTCTGAGATGTTATCAGATTGTCATTTTATAAAAGATCATTACATTGGTTAAATTTGGGATGTAGGAGAAAGGCCAAGATCAGTTAAAAGCATTCAAAGAAAGTCATGTTACATTTAAATTCATTAGAAGGATTTTTTATGAAAACAGGTAATTTGAACATCTTTTATAAAGTGAAAGCTCCCTTCATAATTGAGCATCCCCTTAATTTATTAATCATGAGACTTTAGATTTTCTTTAAGTGAGGCACACTATTTGTTTTTCTAACTGTTCTTCTTAGCGCCATTTAAATTTTAAGACGTTGTTTTACGTAAGTGGAAAGACTGCCTTAAAAAATATCCAAACAGACTTGTGAAGATTTGGGAAAACATGACTTTTTTTGAACCAAGCGTTGAGGGTAATACCCATTTTTAAGAGATGATTTGCTGACACTTCAAATCTTGAATCCAAGGTGCTGATTCATACAGTTTGAAGTTCAAGGAATTGCTTAAAGTTATAGCTTCCCAGGAAATAATCATGTTGATGTCAGAGAAAGTTTGTAGTGCTATGAAGAATTGTAATTACATAGTCTTCTGTTATATACCACACTCTGATAGATAGGGGACAATTTTAACAATGTGGCTGACAGCTGAGCTGCTATCGATTTTTTGTTTCTAAAGCTAGCAATGATGTATCTTGTGCTGTAACTTCAATGCAAACCCACATAAATATGAAATTGCTGGGGTGAGAGTAGGGTACAAAGCCAACAGGTTAGAAAATGGAACTATCTATGTAAAGTGGCAAAAAGAGCATCACTGATGAAGAATGAGTACATTCTCAAGGTAATCTTGCTATGTAAGGTATTTGTAATAAATGTTTTGCTCCCTGGGATGAAAAGAAAAGCACAAGCTTGTATATGGCGTAGTTATGTGGCTAGACTATATATTGCATCAATTAAATTATGATCTTGGGCCAATTTCTGAATAGTTTCTTAGAACTAATAATTATTTAAAATGCTTTAAATTGTCATATTTACCAAATTTTATGTACTTTAATGTGTATTTTTTTCACATTTTATCTTCTCTTAAATGAATATGTATGTGAGTGTCTTTTATAATTTTCCAGAAGTCATTGATGCTAAATAAATTCTGCCCCAGCTGGAGAATAACCCAATTTATGAGAATAAGAGAAAAGGTGTTAATTCCTTTTTAAAATCATTCTAATTCTTTTCATGTTCTATCAGTTCAGTTACATTGGTAGGATTTTTAATTTCACAAAGTATTTTATTTTATTATATATACATATATATAATCAAAATATTAATTGAAACATCCATAAAGATACATAAAAGTAGACATGTATAAGTCACCCATAAGCAGTTATATTAGTATTTGCTGTATTTGCTTTAGAGCCTTTTTTCTAAATAAGTAAAACTTTAATGATATAAAAAAAATATATTCCATCTATCCTTTCTCCTCCTCTCCTTCCCTGCCTCTAAATTATTTAAAGTTAGTGGCTGTAAATTCTATAAATATTATGTAAGAGTATATTTCATACTTTTACTATGCGTCTTAGATTCCTGGGGCTGCTGTAACAAAGTACCGAAAGTAAGGTGGCTTAAAATCACAAACATGTATTATTTCACAGTCCTAGAGGCTAGAAGTCGGGAGTCAAGGCATTGGCAGGTCTATGCTCCCTCTGCACTATGTAAGGCACAACCCATCTCTTCCTCTTCTAGCTTCTGGTCTTTGCTGGCCTTCTTGGCATTCCTTGGCTTGTAGCTGCATCATTCAACCTCTGCATCCATCTCTCCATGTTTTTCTTTCTTGTTTCCATCTTCACATGGAATGCCCCTTTCTGTGTCTCCTCTTCCATTCTTTTAATGACACCAGTCACACTGGATTAGGGCTCACCCTACTCCAGTTCAGTCTCTTTTTAACTAATCAGATCTTCAAACATCCTGTTTCCAAATGAAATCACATCCACAGAACTGGAGGTCAGGACATGAACATACCTTTTGAGGGGCACAAATCACCCGTAACTGTCTGCCCTCTGACCCTCCCCAATTCATGTCCAAATGCAAAATGCACTTACCCCATTCAAACAACTCCTAATGTTTCAATACTGGGCCCCAAATCTCATATAAATCAGTTGTGAATGAGACTCAGGGTGTGGCCCATCTCAGGGCAAAATTCTTCCCCATCTGTCCACCTATCAAACCAGAAAATCCATTATCTGCTTTCAAAATACAATGGTTGGGGGCATTGCAGTGGTGGCTCAGTGGCAGAGTTCTCACCTGCCATGCCAGATTCCCAGGTTGAATTCTTGGAGTCTGCCCCTGCCAAAAAAGAAAAAAAATACAATTGTTAGACAGGCAAAGAATAGGCATTCCCATTCTAAAAAGGGAAAAACTGGAAGGAAAAAAGGAGCCATGGGTCCAAAGCAAATCCAAAACCCAGTAGTGCAAACTTATTAGATTTTATCACCTAAGAATAATCATCTGTGGCTTGATGCCCTGTCCCCCAGTCCCCCTTGGGTGGCAGTGTTTCTGCTTGTATAAAATTCTTAAGAAGATTGTCAATATGTATGCAATACATATAGCTCCAAGCCATCAAATAGGATCCTCTTTCGTGAATAATTGTTGCACCCCTGGTGCAACAGCCTTCAGCCAAGCGGCTTCCAAAACAGGACGCGACACCAGGGGTCAAGCTGGGATCATTTTATTGTGCTGTGCAGCAGGGCACAAAGCTTTGCGGGTGGTGTTTCAAGTCGGGACAAAGGAGGTACAAACAGCAGCAGGTTTTATACATAGCAGGATGTGGAAATGTTCAGTCAAGGCATAATGGATCAATCATTAGGCAAGTTAGAAGCTATAACCATAACTGGGATTAGCTGCAAATGTGTTGTTACTGATTTATTGACAATTATACTGTGCACGCACAAGGGGCTTTCCAGCTGGTGTTCATGACTGCCTTACTCGGGGTTAATGGCTGCCAGCTGACTGTGGCTCGTTCTGATGGCCTGTAGCAGGCTCCACATGACCACATCTCCAATTGTGGCTTCTGCTGAGATGGTGGCCTGGACCCATGCTTCACATGCCTCAGCTCTTTAGCAAACAGTTGTCCAGCCACACCTTTGGCTCTGTTTCCAGAGCATGTTGTGTAGATAGCCTGAGAAATTTCCAAATCATCAAGGTTAGGTCCTTTTATGTCAACCATTCAGTCCTTGATTTATCTGTTCCTTTTGAATTTTACTATAAGCAGCCAGGAGAAACCAGATTGCATCTTCCATATTTTGCTTAGAAATCTTCTCAGCTAAGTATAGGTATCCATACATGGTATTATGTAGGATTTTCTATAAGAAAGCTTCCCAAGCACTACCCCATGATCCTAAAGCAGGTGATATACTTGACACAAATTAAGGATGCTGCTTTTTTTTTTGTCTTTAGTTGTTTGGTGGCTCTCTTTTTACTCAGAATAAAATCTGAGCTCCTGTCCAGGGATCCACCTGCTGTCCCACAGCGTCTTCAGTCTGGCTCCCTGTCTCTCTCTGTCCTTCTGCTCCACTGGCCTTCATGTGCTGGTGCTTGAACATACTGCACTCCTTCTCATCTTAGGCATCTATCCCATGCTGGTCCCTTTCTAGAATGTTCTGTACATGCACATCTCCTTATTCTCAGTGCCAGCTAAAATGTGCAAATTTCACTGAGGTCTTCTTTAAGTAGCTTTCAATGCAGGTTTTCTCCTGGGCTTACCAGAGTGCCCTAACTTGTATTCCCCTCTCTGAGATGACCTGTAGGGCCGTAGCTGGGAAGCAGCCTACCCAGAGCTCTAAACACTCTCTACTTTAGTCCAGTGTGCTGCATAGGTGTTACTGTCTGTATGTGCCACCAGTAGGAAAAGCTTTGCACAGGCTGGTGGCCAAAACATCCTATTTGTTTCAGTCTTAGTCATTCTCATTTTGGGCGTTTCTGTGTATTTTGTCATGTTTATCTACTTATATCTGTCTCCCCCTGTAGACTATAAGCTTCATAAGGGAAGGGCCTAACTTTCTCCTGTTCCCCCTGAATCCCCAGGACATAGCACAGTACCTGGCACACAGGGTGCTCTTGGCATAATTCTGAATAGAGGACTGCAAAAATCAAAGACATATACTTTAATTGATAAATATTAAGGAAAAAGCAACTTCTTCATTCAAGTGCACATACCTGGTTAGGGAAGCAGTGCTAATCCTAATCTCTAAGATTACATAATTTCTCTATGTAGCCATAAAAAATATTTCATTCTAGCCAGTGCTCCCCCAAACTTGTAATTTAGAATAGTCATCCAAAGAAATTTTCCTAAATAACAGATTCTGTCTGGGGAGCAGATACATGCTATATCTGTCTTTTGAAATTTAATGCCTCTGATTAAACCTGCAATAAGAAAACCAGTTGAATTTTATTTAAAAACATTTCCCAAACTTAAAATAAAACTCTAATCCCTAATAGGGATAAACTCTGAGACGTACTAATCTAGCCCTCTGCAAGCAGATATTAGCGCAGAATTGAACACTGGAAAACTGAAACCTGGACTCAAATCCAGCCATTACCATTTATTTTCTCGGTAATCTCAGGCAGTTCTTCAGCTGTTCATGAACCTCTGTTTTCTTAGCTGTAAAGTGAATAGTGCATCTTCTTCGCAGGCTATGGGGACTAATAAAGCAGTCTGCACAGAGCTAGGACAATCCAGACATTCAGTACTTGTAGGATTATCCATGTCCTCTCAACTTCTTGAGACATTTACTCTCCACAGTGCAAAGTTCATTCTCTAAACCCAAGCCTTGATTAGCATGTACAGGCTTTCTGCAACAAGTATTCCAGGATTTAGAAAATCACAATGCTTTATCGTTGTGCAGACTTCAGTCATAGAACCGTAATCTCTTTAACCTGTTCCAGCAGGGCAGGTTCAGGACCTTTCTGACCATTTCAACTTGGTGTTTTAAAGATCTTTCCACTCTTCATAGGTTGTTGGACCTATGGCAATGGGGAATGCATGTGATAGTGGATAATTATGCATACTACATTTTTTCAAGACTTCTAGAATCATCAGGGTTTAGATGTCTGCTCTCATCTTTTCCATTCTCATCATTTTAGAGAAGAAAATGAAATAAAACAAGTTAAATGTGAACATTAATATAAGGAAAAGATGGTGTGTCCTAACAATCATACTTGCAGTGGTTTTTAATTCAGAGAGCTCGGGGTTCAAATATTGGCCCTTTATATATGATCTTAGTGGAGCCTCAGTTTCCTTATCTATAAAATGGGGAAAACCATATTATCTACATCGTTTGTGCTGGGAGAAATAAACAAGGTAATGCCACATAAGGTGTGTGAGAAATGCTCAACAGCTATTCATTTCTCTATCGGAGATGCTTACCTTGGAGTCGATGTTCTCTGATCCCCAATTAAATCGAGTTACTATTGATTTCAAATCATTTTTAAGTCCAAGTTCAGCATGTACAATGCTAATTGAAAGACTGGAACTGGTGTGGGTCCTAAGTGGCATTGATGATGTTGCGTTTAAGTTGGAATTATGTTTTAATGATGATTATAAAATCCATCCACAGCTCAGTCAGGTTTATTCTCAATTAGAAGAGAAGGAGGATGAGTGTATTTTAGATTATGAGACTGATCATCAGAGTACTGCCTTACCATGTACAGAACAGCTGCAGTTTACTGAGGAGCTGCCACGTTCCAGGCACTGTTCTAGAAACAATTTGATTATAATTATTGTTCTCCGTGGCATTGCAGAGATATAAATAGGAAAGAAAGACCCTCTTTGGTCAATACATAATGATAAGGTTGGGGAGAAGAGGGGTAGTAATCCAGCAATACCACATCCTGATATTTATTGAGTGGTCACTACATGATACTCATTGTGATTTGCACCTCACATGCTTTATTCTATTTAGTATATGCCACAACCTGAGTGTTTCCTATTAGTACCCCCGTTTCACAAGTGAGGAAACTAAGGGATAGCCAGCTCGAGCAGTTTTCCAGTGTCATGCTGATGGTTAAGTATTGGAGCCAGGATTTGGTCCTACTTCCCTCTGACACCAAAGTCCATAGGTCAGTTGCCTTGTAAGAGTTCTTGAAAAGTGACATTCATTATTTTGGTCCTTTATCTCCTAGTCCTGAATTGGGCCCTCGGTCTTATACACTTGGATAGTGGATTCTCTTTACTCCTAGAGGGACTACATCTCTCAGGATATAATCTCAATTTAAACAAGAACACAAGAATGATATGTTAAAAAAAAAAACTGCTGCAATTAGTTTACTCTCACAAATTAACTCATGAGAGGTATTAATTCATAACAATAACATTGCTGTCTTCTGGATCATTGATTTATTTTTTTCCCCCTGTAGATGCCCACTTGTGAAACCTAAGTATTTGGAAGGTTGCATGGTGACGATCGCGTTTCCAATAAGACGAGTGATTTGTGCAATTAGAAAGGTCCATGGTGTTTGACTAAGTTAGCTTGATACCTGCTGTCCTTAAAGAGGTAGACCCCACTAGCAGGCAGGGCTGGGTAAGAACTAGTCCATCTGGATAATAAAAGGCACCTAGTACCTCCATGAGCCTTCCTTGGTCTTTATTTTCAATGCTGGCTACTTTCTTCTAGTAGACATGTCCTTGTATCAGCTAAAGTAGAACCATATCTTAAATGAGGGTAAGTTTAAAAGGTAATTCGTGATTAAATCAGGGAATTGCCAAAGTTCCCTTGAATATCCCCCTTAGGTTTCTCATAAAATATAATATACATATGCCATGTTAGAGATTTGCATAGCCACTTCCAATCAGCCCAATAGCTCATTTTCCCAAAAGTATTGGAACCGATAGTGGTCCTCCAGATAAAGTTATTGATTTGCCTTTGAGCACCATGTAGTTCAGAAAAGTGGGCAGAAACTGAAACTGACTTCATTATGGGCTAATCTGGTGTCTATCATCTCATTCACATTCTTTCAGTGAATTGTGTGTGTTCTTTCAGTGAATTGGTATGTGGAAAAGTAACTCCACAATGACTACTGAAGTTTTTGCATTTCTCTTTTCCTCCTGGATTCTGAAAAATGGATGTTGGTTGTTAAGTCTACAAGTAATGTCATACAGCTTTCTCTCAGGTTTCACCCAATCTTACTAGTCTATGGTCCTTCTAAGGTGAGTTTTCATTTTTCTGCACTCATCCATTTTAAACCAGTTTATCACTTACAGGCCAATCTTATTTTGTTTCCAAGTTCTCAGGGGATGTTGAACACTGCTCTCTCCGAACTGTCAGTATCAATCTTAGTTTATCCCCCTTTTACAGAAAGGAAAAACTGAGATTGAGACAGTTATATGACTTATGCTTGTCACTGGTATTAAGCTGTCATCTCATAGTTTGAGTCCAAAGTCTAATGTCTTTCTATAGTGTATTAGTCACGGTTCTCTAGGGAAACAGAACCAACAGTAGCTATCTGTAAATATGAGATTTTATAAAAGTTTCTCATACAACTATAGGGATACAAGAGTCCAAATTCCATAGGGCAGCTCCGATGAAGGTGTTTGAATTTCCCAGGAGAGACTGGCTGACTGAAGAAGAGATGAAAGGTCTCTCTTCTGACTGCTGAATTCATTACCTCTCCCTTAAAAGCTGCCAACTGATTGGATTAAATGTCTCTCATTGTGGAAGGCATTCCCCTTAGTTGATCGTAGATGAAAACAGTCATAGATGCAATCAACTGACTGATGACTTAAATTCACAAAATGTCCTCACATTAACATTTTGGTCAGTGCTTGCTTGACTAGATAGCTGGGTACCATCACCTGGCCAAGTTGACACATGAACCTAACCATCACAGTCCATGCCTTGTCAACTTAGCATCTATATGCATCACCTTAAACCATATTTAATCTCTAAATAGAAAACAATAACAGACATATGTTTCACCTAACAATATTCAACTGTCCTGTGGACAAAAATCCCTTATACCAATAAGATGCAAGTCCTTGGGTGATATTAACTCTCAATCTGATGTCCTATAGCTTAGTACAACATGAACAATACAACTTATGTCACATGATGATGGGATAATATAGAGAAGAAAACAATGATATTTGCTTTATTTACAAATACAAATATACACATAACAGCACAATGGAGAAATATGCATACCATCATAGCGTTCATTTCTGTAGCTGATCATATGATTGTAGTTTATATTTATCATACCTTCTTACACTGCCCATTCCGTCTTCCCTTTACTCTCAGGGAGCACCTCACCTGGCTGCAGATATTTGCCTGCTGGGGTGACCTAAACCTTCATTCCTGAAGTCTCTGGGCCATTGGTAGTCCTCCTTGGATTGGGTTGTTGCAATTTTTCATTGACTTTAATCACAGGGCATTTTAGTACTAAAAGATGCCCTAGGGGAGCTCCTGTATCCCAGGAAAACTCTTCCTTATCTCCATTGTGTAGCTACAGTCCTATTTCCCCTTGATAGTCAGGATCAACCACCCAGCTCCACAGTAATCCTCTTTGCCTGTTGATTCAAACCCATAAGAAGACCAAAGTGTCGAGGTGGAATCATTGTTGTGTCTTCTGGTAGGACCACTCCTCCTTTTGGAATTAAGTCATATAGACCAACAGAGCTTAAGTTTTCAGGGACAGGAAGCAAAAATATTTCTAGTAAATCACTAGGGGTAACAATGAGTGGTGCTACTCCCATTTCCACCTCTTGATTCCTAGACCTGTGAATCCTGGCTATGGAAGAAATAACACCATAGAGTGGACACTGATTCAGGGCAGACACAGCCTCCTGGATAACATTGCCCCAGGCCTGCAAGTTATTGCCACCTAGTTGGCACCATCATTGAGACTTTAAAAGGCTATTACAGCATTCTATCAATCCAGCTGCTTCAAGATGATGGCGAACATGGTAAACCAGAGAATTCCACAAGCATATGCCCAGTCCCACAATTCATTTGCCATGAAGTAGGTTCCTTGATCAGAAACAATGCTGTGTGGAATACCATGATAGTGGATAAGGCATTCTGTAAGTCCATAGATGATGGTTTTAGAAAAGCAAAATGAGTGCAGGTAAGGCAAACCCATATCTGGAGTATGTGCCTATTCCAGTTAGAACAAATCACTGCCCCTTCCATGATAGAAATGGTCCAATGTAATCAACTTGCTACCAGGTAGTGGCTTATTACCCCAGGGAATGGTACCATATCAGAAACTGAGTATGGGTCTCTGTTGCTGGCAGATTGGGCACTCAGCATGACTGTAACCATGTCAGATGTGGTGAGTGGAAGTTGATGTTGCTGAACCCAAGCATAATCTCCATCCCTACCACCATGACCTCTTTGTTCATGGACCTGTTAGGCAATGACAGGAGTGGCTGGGGAAAGAGGCTGGCTGGTATCCACAGAATGGATCATCTTTTCTGCTTGATTATTAAAACCTTCCTCTGCTAAAGTTTCCGTCTGGTGAGAATTCACATGGGACACAAATATCTTCATGTTTTTTCCCCATCAAAAAAGTCTATCTACATACCTCTTCCCAAGACTTCCTTGTTGTCAATTTTCCAATCATGTTCCTTCCAAGTCCTTGACCATTGTTCTAGTTTGCTAGCTGCTGGAATGCAATATACCAGAAACAGAATGGCTTTTAAAAAGGCGAATTTAATGAGTTGCTAGTTTACAGTTCTAAGGCTGAGAAAATGTCCCAATTAAAACAAGTCTAAAGAAATGTCCAATCAAAGGCATCCAGGGAAAGATACCTTGGTTCAAGAAAGCCGATGAAGTTCAGGGTTTCTCTCTCAAGTGAGAAGGCACATGGCGAACACAGTCAGGGCTTCTCTCTCAGCTGGAAGGGCACGTGGTGAACAAAGCATCATCTACTAGCTTTCTCTCCTGGCTTCCTGTTTCATGAAGCTCCCCGGGAGGTGTCTTCCTTCTTGATCTCCAAAGGTCGCTGGCTGGTGGACTGTCTGCTTTGTGGTGCTGCAGCATTTTCTGCTCTCTCCGAGTCTCTCTCTCCAAAATGTTTCCTCTTTTATAGGACCTCAAAAACTAATCAAGACCCACTCAAATGGGTGGAGACATGTCGTCACCTAATCCAGCTTAACAACCACTCTTGACTAAATCACATTAACCAGGGAGATGATCTCATCACAGTTTCAAACACACAGCATTGAATGGAGATTATTCTACCTTTATGAAATGGGATTTATATTAAAACATGGCTTTTCTTAGGGGGCATACTTCCTTTCAAACCAGCGCAACCATCCAACCAAACCATTAGCAACAGCTGATGAATCAGTATACAAATGTATCTCCTTTCATGCAAAGTGAATAACCAGATGTACTGCTTTAAATTCCACTCATTGGGAGGATTTCCCCTCACCACTGTCCTTCAGGTACGTCCCAGAAAATGGCTGCAGTACTGTAGCTCTTGACTTTTGGATGGTACCTGCATATAGTACAGAGCCATCTATAAACTAGGCCTGAGTTTTCCCTTCCTTAGTCAACTAATTGTAAGGAACTCACCCAAGAGGCCATAGCACTGGGCTAGGAAAGAGAAGGTAATATGGCAGGAGTGGGGGCCATGGGCCACTTCCTCACATAACTTATTTGTGCCTCCAGGGCCTGCTTGAGTCCTATCTCATATACCATTTCCATTTTATGATGGAGCTGTGCATACCCAACTTTGTGGCTTGGTAGGTCAGACAATACCCAGCTTATGATAGGCAACTCAGGCCTCATGGTAACTTGGTGGCCCATGGTCAAACATTCAGTCTCTACTGAGGCCTAGAAGCTAGCCAGACTTGTTTCTCTACAAAAGAACATTATCTACAGAAGATGGCAAACTGTTACTCCAAATTTCTAAGGACTTGCATTGTGATTCTCCCATAGGGGCCTGTCAGTGATGTTTCCAGCACCATTGGATCTGCTGGGTAATATGGTCCAAATGGCAGAGCAGATTGCATATCAACCTGAACATGTCACTGAGCCTCCTCTTTTTCCAGCTCCCACTCAAAACTAGCAGCTTTTCTAATCACTCGGTGAATGGGCTGGAGTAGCACACCCAAATGAGGAGTATGTTGTCTCCAAAATCCAGAGTCCAATTAGGCATCATGCTTCTTTTTTTGGTTGTAGGAGGGGCCAGATGCAATAGCTTATCCTTCACTTTAGAAGGGATAGCTCAGTATGACCCACACCACTGGACACCTAGAAATTTCACTGAGGTAGAAGGCCCCTTCCTTTTTGTTGGATTTATCTCTTATCCTCTGACATGCATATGCCTTACCAATAAGTCTAGGAAAGTTGTTTCTTGTTCACTAGTTCCAGTCAACATGATGTTATTGATATAATAGACCAGTTTGATATTTTGTGGGAGGGAGAAATGATCAACATCCTTGTAAATAAAATTATGATACAGAGCTGGAGAATTTATATACTCCCGAGGTAGGGCAGTGAAGTATACTGCTGGCCTTGTCAGCCAAAAGCAAACTGTTTCTGGTGGCCCTTAATGACAGCTATTGAGAAAAAAGCACTTGCCAGATCAATAGCTGCAGGGGATATGTTGATTTGCTCAAACAGTGATACCACATCTGGAATAGCAGCAGCAATTGGATTCATCACTCATTATGTTTATGATAATTCACTCTCATCAAGATCATCACTTGGATCTCATCATCCAAGACCCATCTGTTTTCTGCACAGGCCAAATAGGAGAGTTGAATGGGGGTGTGGATGGAATCACCACTCCTGCATCCTTCAAATCCATAAGAGTGGACTTTGCATTTATCTCTGAAATGCCTCCAGGATTCTGGTATTGTTTCTAATTCACTATTTTACTACTAGGGGCAGTTCTAGTGGCTTCCACTTGGCCTTTCCTATCATAATAGCCCTCATTCTAGAAGTTAGTGAGCCAATGTGGGGATTCTGCCAGTTGCTGAGTATGTCTATTCCAATTATGCATTCCAGAGCTAGAGAAGTAACCACAGAATGGGTCCAGGGACTCACTTTGAGATGGACCTGAGCTAAAACTCCATTGATCACCTGACATCCATAAGCCAGGTGGTGGACTAGAGTGAAATTTAATGTCATTTCTGAGCCAGTGTCTAATAATCCCCCAAATATTATAATATCCCTGAATTCTTTGTTAGTGTAACAGGGTCCTTCCCCAAGGGAATGTGGCCTTCCCCTCATTCAAGGGTCTGTAAACTGTCTCAAATCTGGGAATTGATTAAGGGGCCATGACTTTGTTTCTGAAATTCAAGTTAGACTTTTATTCAGTTGGCCTAGACCTCTTCTGCTTATACAACTCAAATAAGAATTTAGTAGACTGCCCATCTATTGTACCTCTAGATATCATGTGATCTACTACCCATAGATCTCTAAAGGTCAGAGTATTTTGACTGCTGCTTTGAGTCTGCTATCCCTTATGGTAGTCATTCCCACTTTGTCTTTGGTGATTCAAAGCTGCCATGTGGCGTCTGCCAACTTGAAATCTGATTATTCCCGTTGTGTTTAAGGATTCCAGCTCAGTGACAGCAGTTGCCACAGTAACATCTGACCAACAGAGAAGGGCAACTACAGAGCTTTTCAGGGATGATGGAGCTGGTCTCACAAATTCATTCCTCACAGTCCTGGTGAGAGGTATGTCCTCTGGACATTCCCAGGGTGTGTAAGCAGGTCTTCTTTGAGAGAGCCAATCTAACACTCCAATCTCTTCTAGCCTTTGTTTCCCCTTTTGTACATTATAATGGCACAGTTCTGGCATTTCACCTTCAGGTAACGTCAGCCACCTTTGATCCGTGTTTCAGCCAACCACCCAAACAAAGTGTCAATTCCATTTCTACCCCGTTGACTTACCACATTGAATGCAGAATTTCTGCCTAGTGGGCCCATACAATAAATTCAGCTTGATCCAACTTTATATTCCTTCCACCATAAACCCATGCTCTTACTATCTATCCCCATGCATACTCCCTTGATTTCTTTATATATAGATTGGAAAACTCATGCATTTCTTTTGGAGTATAGCATACCTCCTCATGGGCTACACTTTGTACCTCCCCTCTCAGGGTATTAATGTAGCAATGCCTCTGGCATATTAGATTCAAAGAAATTCCATAGTTCATTTAATCATCATATTAAATCATTAAGAAGTATTATTATTGCTTTTGAGGTGAGGATACATAGCCGCAGAGATATGAATGAACATTTCCAAGAGCAAACAACTGATAAGTGAGGAGTCAGGACTCCAACCCCAATGTGAAAGTTCATGCTCTAATATACAACTGCAATGTTTACATCAATCCTAATATTAATAATGTATAAATTATAACATGTGCCAGTAGTTAACTATCAAATTATTATGGCTTACTAAACTGTATCCTGAATTTCTTGATTTCTGATTAATCTCCCCCAGCCATTCTTACCATACAGTGCCACCATATCATCTTAAGAATGTAGTCGATTGACAAGCGCATGAAAAAAATTGAATCTTAAAATATTTAACTGGAAATTGGATTCCTCTGAGCCCTGGGTATGATGGAAAATCGCTTCACTGGTGATTAATTTGTAATAACGAGCTCCATTGTCATTAGTCCTGCTTTAGATTTTTCACTTTGGAATAATAGTCAAGTGAAGATTACATGCAAAAGAGAATTATAACAGGCTTCAGATGAGTGGGAACACGAATCTTGGAGCCTCACTAGAAAATATCTAAGGGTGATAAATGGCAAAACTTGGCCTCTATTAATAAGGACAAAGGGGGATGTTACAGTTTATTGTCAGGTTTTTAATGTTCTTTTTTATTAGGAAATTCTTGACATTAAAAACTAACCAAGGCAGCAGGGAAGAGTGAGAATATGACAGAAAATGATGTGTTTGTGTCAGTAAATATTATTGAAATGGCCATTGTATGAACCCTGTGAACATTAGAGTGTTCATAAACTGGCATGATTCATTGAGATAAAATATTAATCCATGGGCATTCATAGGGTCCTGAAAGAAAAAAACAAAACATTCTCCTACTTGGTCCATGTGGGCTGATGTTTCTGCTTTCTTACACATCTGGAAACAATGCTAGTTACATATTATTAAAACAAAACAAGATGTTTGTTTTTCAATTTTGTATTTTGTATATTTGTTAATCTTGCATATGATTTATTGGAATTACTGTACATCAACTGCAGAAATGGTACATCAGTCAGCTTTTGCTGTATATCAAGCCAACCCAAGCTTAGTAGCCCCAAAACATCACCGATTTCTTTATTTCATGGCTCTACTGGTTGGCAATTTATCTAGCCCTAGCTGGGTAGGTATCCTGGTCTCAGTTGGACTGATTGATGAGCGTGTGGCCAACTGCTAGATTGACTGGGACTGGGTAGTTTCAGATAGTCTCAGCTGAGACATCTTATCTCTGTTACATGAGGTCTTTCATATTCTCCAGACTAGCAGCAGTTTTTATGTGGATGCAGGACAGGCTCTCAGACATTGAACAGAAGCATAAGTACCTTAAGGTTTAGACTTAGAACTGGCATAAAATCATTTCTGCCACGTTTAATTGGCTGAAACAAGTCACAATGCCAGCTTCTACTCAAGGGTAACATTAATAGACTCTACATTTTGATTGGAAGAGCCACAAATAAACATTCAGAGAGAGGGGATACAGGGGAACACAGAGGCTGTTGGGGCCTTTTTTGCAAACTACCACAACTGGCCTGCCATCCGTCCTGTGAACTGATGTTCTTTTTTTTCCTGTTCTTTCTGGGTACCATTCATGGGTTTATTCTCCCAGATTTCTGTCGTCATATTTCTGGAGAGAAGGTGGGTAGTTGAGGAACACAAAGACTACAGTTTCCCAAATGGGCAGCCCTTTGCTCAATGCCTTGCTGCATGGATATCTATAAGTAATCCTATCAAGTCAATTTCAACCTCTTCCTCCAACCCACCAGAGTGGGTAACAGGGTCAGTACAAGAAATGACTCAGAATGTAAGGGGCATGACGCCGGACTCTTAGCCTTTGTGCACTTCACCACGGGGACACCACAAGCAAGAGGTCCATGTTTGCCCTCATCATATGGATGGGCAAGAACATCAGCAAGCTGCCGTGAGCCAACACCAGGATGGACAAACCCTGGTGAAGGCGGTTGTACAGAATTTCACTAAAGAGTTTGAGATCGGTGATCAGAAGGAGCTGGAGGAACATTTCATTAAGAATGAGCTGAAGAAGGCAGGGGGAGCCAACAATGATGCCCATGCAGAGTAACCCCAGCCCTCCCCCTGTCCTTGCTGAGGTCATCCTCCTGCCCCCAGGGGAGGGGACTGTGGCCCCAGCTACAAGCCCACCAGCCCATCAGGAAGAGGAGAAGCCATGAGAGGCATTACCCACTACCCCAAGTATGCAAACCAATCCCCTTCCCTGCATCCCTCACAGATCTGCTGTGTCCTATCTCATAAAGCTCATAGAGTATCTTTCTTTACTTTTCTTTTTTACCTCCTCCTTTTTGTGTTCTAAAGAAAAAATATGTATTTTTAAGTCAAGGTCACACACGTCGTCAGGTTTGAGGTGCCCCCCTTTCCCTGGCCTCTCTCTCTTGTTCACTGTGGCCTCCTACTCTGACCACCACAATCTCACGTTGCCTTGGCAGCCCGGGCCAGGGCCGCCTTCCTGGTTTTGGAGTGTGCCCTCCTGTTTACCACTAGGGAGATAGCTGAGCCGTGAGCTGTGCCTGCCCGTTTGCACCTTCATAAGCGCAGACTAGTTACACATTTACTGCATTGCTCAGGCTCAGACCCTCCTAGAATTTTTTCCTGGGATTCTTACCCATACCCCAATCAGAGTTGCCTCAACTACATGTCCAACAGAGACTGCTCGACAGTGAGAAGTTTGGGTCTGGCTCAGACCCAAAAAGAGAGAAAATTTGCCTTTAAAGTTGCCTGCCAATGGCTTTGCCATCAGGTATGGGATTGCTTGTTCCCTCCCTTTGCATGGACATATGACATGGAGAGAGGGTCAGAGGTTTGAGTCCCAAGATTTGATAGGAGGAGTGCTTCGGACTCCACTGCAGGGGCGCCCAAGCAACACAAATGTTAGGGACTGAGTCTGAGGGTGGAGAATGGGAATTTAAGTAGAACTTGGAACTGGTTCCTAGCTTTCAGAAATGTCCTGTACAAAGGACAAGGATGGCTGGAGCCAGAGAACCTGCTACATTACCTTTGCTGTGTTTGAGTGGAAATTCCTGGCACTTGAAGGTACCTGAAAGCCTGTGGTTTAATCTGAGCTCTGTACCACAAATTCAAAAGGTGTGTGTGTGTATGTGTATATGTATGTATGCATATATATATATGTGTATATGTATATATATGTATATAAAGAAAGATGCAACTGGCTTGGTTTTTTTCATAACCATACTTTATGTAATTATTTTTCTTTTGTTCCTGGCTCATTTCATTGGGGGAGGAAATCTGTACTATATTGGGGTGGCAAAGAACATCTACGCTCAGTTTACAGAAATAAATGTGGGTTTTTTTGGTTTGTTTTTCGAAAAGAAAATGTAAGGGGCACCCTATAGAGGATGCATTCTTGACATGGCAGCAGGATTGGAACCCATTAGATGTGAAAGACAGTTGAGGGAATCTGGGAGCCGGTATTCCAGGGAGAAGAGAACTCAGGACAAACACAGTAAACTCAGAAATAATTAGCAAGGAGTAAATTGGTTTTATTTTATTCTAAATGCTGAGCTCTTACTAGTAAGTGGAGATAACAAGACTTGAATTTTGGTTTATCATAGAGGAGAATTTATTTTAAACAATTAGGGATTTTCAGAGCTGAAAAGGGTGATATCAGTTACTGGTTAGCTTGATGAGTCTTGAAGCCTGGTTGACCTGGTTTCAAGCACTGTCTCTTGTGCTGCCTACCACGTGATACCAGAGAAGTCAACTCTCCTCCCTCATCTATAAAATGGGGCTAAGCAAAACTCATACCTTGTAGTATTGTTAAGACGACTCAATGATAGCACATAGGGAAATTCTCATTGCAGTGATTGGCAAGGTAAGTGCAAAATAATGATCAGTTGTTAATAAAAAAAAATGTTGGGTGGCTGCCGTGGCTTAGCAGGCAGAGCTCTGACCTGCCGTGCTGGAGGTCTGGAGTTCGATCCCTGGTGCCTCCTGCCCATATGCAAATTTAAAAAAAAAAAAAGAAAAAAAATGTTAACTATATTCCTGGAAGCAATGAAAGGCCTCTGTTAGCAAAATGCAGTAAGTGAAATACCAGGCAGTAAACTATACTGTAACTTACATGTTTCCTGGGTAAGTGACAACTGTATGTGCTCTTGGAGAGGAGAGTTTCTCCTGCCTTGTTACAATTACCCCTAGCAGTTCAGCATAAACCTGCTTTCCCTTTTGTCTTTAAAAGGTACATTATTATGATTATTTTTGTTCAGTTCTAATGACCATGGATTGTAACCTTATTTTCTCTTGTTGGAGTAATCAATAATTCCCAATGTGCAAAGATCGCTATTTCCAACTATGTCTTTATCTGAAAAATCATTATTTTAATGATCATAACAGCTCATTTTCTTCCTTTTTGCCAGCATCATTCTTCACCAGACAATTGCTTTAGGTGACTTGGAAAAATCAATGCTGGGGAGAAAATGCAATGTCCATATGCAGGCAGAATAATGGGGATGGTGCCTCAAGCCATAGCTTCTGATTATCCATCTGCTAGAGGGGACGCTGGGATCAGAAACAAATCATTGGGCCAGTGGCTGCCTATTCAGTTTGTTTGTAAATTAGCGCTATTTGAGTTAGAGGGCATTGAAGAGCTTTAGCTGTGCTCCTAATGTGCTGGGGGAATTTGGATGACGGATGTAATAGCGTTCTTGGGAAGACCAGATCCATGTGAGCGACCACCTGCTGACTTTTGTTCGAGTGCACCTGCATTCGGGAGAATTCAGTTAGAGAAAAATATCCATTTCCTGGGTCCAGCCTAACCTGCTTAGACACCTGTGAAAATTCCTAGTTTGAACCAGGAAGAAACTTTAATACCAATCCTTTGATTAACATCTGCTGTTCTTGATCTATAGGGGAAGCATAGGGTGGATATCAACTTAGAAAAAGATGTTAGAAACAGAGCATAATTGTTGCTGAGTATTTAAAGGTTGTTTATAATTAAGACCACACTCAAACTGAATTGTATCAACAAGAATAGCCAAAGGCTTGGATTTGTAAGATGTGGCCAGTTCAAACTGAAATATAAGTGTAAAATGCACATTGGACTTTGTATACATAATACAAAAAGAATTTAAAATTCCTCATTAATATTTTATGCTGATGCTGAAATGATCATATTTTGACTACATTGAGCTAAATAAAATACTTGGATTTTCATATTTCAACATATTCTTTTTACTTTTTTTTAAATATGCTTACTAGAAAATTTAAAATTATCTGTGCGGCTTGCATTTGTGACTCACACTGTCATCCTATTGGGCAGCCCTGGGCTTCTCTAATCAAGATGTTGGTGCTCAGACCAGCAGCTTCCAGCATCCTTTGAGAGCTTATTAGAAATGCAGACTCTCAGACCCTGCCCTAGACTTGTGGGATTAGAATGTTCATTGTAACAAGATCCTCTGGTGATTTATATGCCTGCTGAAGTCTGAGAATTGCTGGGCTAGAGGGCATTGGAATGGGGGTGAATTAGTAGAAAGAAGGCAGCTTGAGAGCTTTTAGTGCCTCTGCTTCATCTGTACCCTCATTCTGACTGCAAGTTTCTCCTTGATGAACCTAACCTATCCTCTATTGTCCACAGAGACTCTCCTATGAGACCGTGTCTATGACCTTATAATGGGAATCAATGGCAAGAATGGAACTCAATTAAAAGTAACAGAATATTCACCTTTTGCTCTACATTTGTGCATTAGCTCTTTCCAAAAGCAAGAGTTAACTGATTTTCACTTTGTTGTGCCTGTTTGAAGCTATTATGTACCTGAGAAAAGCCATGTTTTAATCTTGATCCACAAGATTTTTTATTTTAATTTTAATCCACAAAATTGGATTTTAATCCTAATCGAGCACTGTGGGTTAGAATATTTGATTAGATTATCGCCGCAGAGATGTGATGCACCCAACTGTGGGTGTGATCTTTGATTAGATGGAGATGTGACTCCACTCATTCCAAGTGGGTCTTGAGTAGTTTTCTGGAATCCTTTAAAAGAGGAAACATTTTGGAGAGAGCCAGAAACAAAAGAGCCGACAGAAACTTCAAAGCAGAGCTGACACAGATGCCGACTCTTGGAGAGCAGAGACACGGATGTTTGGAGATGCCTGTTGCCTAGCAGACATTGCTATGAGATGCTAGGCAATCCAGAACCTAGAGAGAGCCAAGGGAAGCCAAGAGATGAGAGCCAGCCCCGGAGAAGCAAAGTGAGGAACCTCCACAGGAACAGAGGCTGAAAACACAGAGCCTAGCAGATGCCAGCCTCGTGACTACTCTGCTGACAGAGGTATTCCTGACCTGCCAACCTTCCTTGAATTAAGATGTCTTTCCGTGGATGCTTAGTTTGGACATTTTTATAGCCTTAGAACTATAAACTTGTAGCTTATTAAAGTCCCCTTTGTAAAAGCCGTTCCAGTTCTGGTATATTGCATTCCAGCGGCTTGCCAACTAACATAATCATGCTACATGATAAATTAAGAAGGGTAAGGCTGGTGTCTCCTTGTTCACCACTTTTTCCCCTTTTTGGCTAGAACTCAACTCAAATGTCAGAAAGCCTTTCCTTGATCCCACCCTCCCTCTTGCTCCAGCCATTCATTTCTCAATCCACTAAACTTCATAGGCTACAGTTTTTTTTTCTTTACATGCTCATCATGCATCTTCTTGGTTAAGGGAGAATACAAGTTCCTCGAGGTCTAGGGCTTTTCCTAGTTCACTTTTGTAGCCCTAATACCTATAACAGTGCCTGGCCTGTAATGAACACACTTAATATTTGAATATACGAGTCTCCAGTGTCTAGTACAATTCTTGACACGAAATGAATATTTAATCCTGTTGGTTGATACAATGGTCATGCTTTTAACACTTCCAGTTAGACATATTTTCTCAGAGTTTGGCCAGAGGTTCAACCTTCTCGACAAGCAGCCTTCTGATGTATTTTAGAGATGCAGCATTATTGAACAGAATTAATTACAATAATGGATGTGAGGCACATAAATCTTTTACTACTTCTTTTAACACCAGAACCATGTTTACAGAGGGAAATCAGCTTTATAAAATGACTGCAAAATGATATTTGAGCCTTTTTTTTAGTAATTACAGCCTTTTTTTAAAATTAATTATTGACACTTTATGCTCCTTAAACTCTTTGGGTGTTTTATAATGCAACCCATGATTAATTCTTCAAGAAAACTCCCAGAGATTAGCTTGTTTTGTTTTTGCTGATTATTTTGATGTCTTCAAAAAGAACATTTCTCTTTCATGAAATGGTTGTCATATGCCTTTCTGAATCCCAGATTATTGGTTGGAATAGCTAAAATGCTGCCTCTGCCTGTCAACAGAAGGACTTGGGGTGTGTGTGTGTGTGTGTGTGTGCGCGTGTGAATGTGTAGTGGGGTGGGGGGTGAGATGGGATGATAGACAGGAGTTATCAGTCTAAATAATATTAAACCAGGCATGAGATTGAATCTGTTGTCTAATATAGGTTCAGAACCCTCAAAGGTTTCTGTGAAAGTGAAAGGAACCTGGTGAAAATGAGAGTGAGTTTGTAATCAAGGGTAAGGTAAGCTCTTCAGGGGGCCCACTTTTGTGGTGTGGGGAGCATTCTCTGCTGCTAGTGAATCTAGATCGAATCTATTATGAGATTCAGGAAAAAGAAATGAGTTGGGTACTTTTTGTCTGTAAACCTAAAATGCGTTTTGCCACCTGTTAGCTAGGTGATTTGGGATCAGCTACCTAACTTCCTGATATTAGTTCCTCATCTGTAAAGTGGGGAGAGGAGTTTCTATCTGAAAACAACATCTCCCCAACAGGACCATTGTAGAGACTGAATATGATCGTTCATGGAATGTTCATAAACAGCTCCTGGCCCAAAGGTGTAGCTCAGTAAACCTCCTTTTTGAGCTGTACCTTTGTTCTTGCAGTTCGTATGCACTACTAAATGGCTGAACAATTTTCTAGAAAACTCACATCTGTTTCTAGTAAGCTTCTCTAAAATGTGGTAGTCAAAGCAACTGAGAGGACAGTAGCTGGGACTTGAAGAAGGCTGCAGGGACTGGATTGCCCTATTTGCTAATAAAGGCTCTAAAGTGTCTGGATGTGGCAGGATTTGGTCTGACACTTATTTGTGATATGCTTGTGAGTGTGTAGGTGTTTTGAGGGTATTATGTGATGAGGGTATATGGAGGTGTTTTGCTCACCCACCTTAAACTTTTCCATGGTTGTGACAACCATCACAAAAGAATTGCGTACACATTGACTTCTATCAGTTCTCAACAACATTGCTGAAATTGGAAGTGCTGACTGAGCAAGCGCTCACCCTGAGGATCTAGGATGCTGTGGCAGAGGTAGTAGGTTTGGGTAAGAGAGGGTGTAGCTGGTGGGTTTAGAGAGGACTCCAGAGAGAACACTTCTCTGAGGGCTGTGGATGGGAGCTGCAATGTGCTTGGCTGGGGGTGGATAAGTATGGCATGCAAAGATGTGGAAAGTAGAGCTCTGCACAAAAGAACAACTTTGGGGGGAACTGAGAGTGCAGGGGAGTAGTTTGGTCTCACTGAGGGAGTAATGTCAAATAAGGCTACGGCAGAACCCAGGACCCCACCAGAAGAATGCACATTATTTGGGGAGCAATCAGAGAGCAACAGGAAGGCAAGCTCTCCTCCAAACCTCCCCAGTAGAAACGTTGGATTCTGGAAGGGATCCGTAGGACATGAGATGTAGAACAAAGAGTAGGGACTTATTACTAGAATTAAGGTTCAAGGTGAGGCTTATGCATGGAAAATAGTAGAAGTTTATCCTCGACTTGTCAGAATGAGTACATTATGATGAGTCATTGAATTCCTTAACCCCTTCCTTGGTTATTATCATATTGGTCAATAGGGACTAAGCAGGGTTAAAAGTAAAGCTTTTCATGAAAGTTAGGATCCCACAGCTTTATTTAACAACTCATGAATCAGGCAGCATCCCATTCAGAAAGAAGAAAGCAGCTCTGCATAGGGAATGGAAAGGGAAAGCTTCTATAGAGTGAATGTGGAGGTAAGTGAGGAAATTTTCTGATTTGGCTGATATTCCATTTCTATTTTATGTAGGAAGGTCTTACAAAATAAGGAGCATATGTATATTGGGTAGTATGGCATGTTGATTCTGTTAAGCTGTCTCACAGCACAGAAATGGATTCATCATTAGGTGTTGCTTATCTGCAGTTCTGTAGTGTACCTTACATAGTTCTATTTCCTTGGAAAGCCCCCGCAGGGTCAGTTGTTTTTGTCTTCTGGAAAGTCCTTTTTCAGAAAGG
This sequence comes from Myrmecophaga tridactyla, assembly GCA_004026745.1. Taxonomy (NCBI): domain Eukaryota; kingdom Metazoa; phylum Chordata; class Mammalia; order Pilosa; family Myrmecophagidae; genus Myrmecophaga; species Myrmecophaga tridactyla. Next base: position 161,187 of record PVIY010000698.1, on the reverse strand, counting down.
GGATCGTTCATTTCATTTTCTTAACAGGAGGTTGGGGGGTAAAGACATTAGAGGTGGTTCACAGTGATAGCCTGCTCCCACTCGCTTTCCTTCCACAGACACATGCTATATAATTTATTGTCGTGTTAATTTGTGTTTTTCTCTCCTTGTGCCACTCTCATTCTTCTCAAAAGGTAACCTTTGCACATTTTTTTTTTTCGCTTCAAGGGTGGTTTAGATTACTGAAACAACAGAATCCAGTTACCTGCCAATATTTCATCTTTGGAGGTTGTGTTCCTAAAGTCAATTCCCGGAAGAGATTATGCATGACCAAGGAGATGCTGCCAAGCTAAGAGGACAGAAGAGAATATGCAGAGCATGTGAGCACTGTGGACCCATGGCTTACTTCCCAGTATTGCTATAGGGATGGAAACAGATCTCTACAATGTGAAGTGTGGTAGGGAATGGCCTGGGTGTATCCTGCTGCCTTTCCGTGTGACCCACAAATTAGCTCTGTGCTCAGGTCTGACTGACCTGGCTCCTAGGATGGGATGATAAATGTGGACTGATTCCCTTCCTGGTGTACTTTCAGGTAAAACACATCACCTAGGAGATAGAAGCCTGCCTGCTGGCACATTCCCCCCCTTTTGCCCTGGGCATATGTTAACACTGAAGAGCTCTGGCTAAAGTTTGAAAGTTTTGTGTCACTTGGCTATCCTCAAAGCTATACCTGTTCCTGGTGAGGAAGGAGCCGAGTCCTGCCATGGCACAAACATGTACGTGCAGACCATCTCCTTATGGTAACTGGTACCTTGAGACCTGCTGGCCATCAGGGACTGTTTTGTTTTCTTAGGCTGCTTAGAGCAAATACCATGAAATGGGTTGGCATAAACAATGGGAATTTAATAGCAGTGTTGAGGCTGAGAAATTGCTAAAATCAAGGCGTCACCAAGGCAATGCTTTCTTCCTAAAGAACAAAGGCTGGTGATCCTGAGCTCCTCAGTCTCATGACAAGGCACATGGCAGCATCTGCTGATCTTTCCCTTCTCTTGTGGTTTTTGATGTTTTCAACTTCTTGCTTCCATTTATAAAGGACTCCAGCAATAGGATTAAGACCCATCCTGATTGAGGTGGGTCCCACCTTAACTGAAGTAACCTCATCATAAGATCCTACTTACGGTGGATTCATGCCCACAGGGTGGATTAGATTTAAGAACCTGTGTTACTGGGGGTACATATAGCTTAAAATCACCACAGGGACCAATGACCACTGGTGCCATCCCTATGTGAGTAAATGTTCCATCCAGTACCTATGGGAGTCAGGCTTTTGTTGGCAACCCTGATACTTGCAAACCACAGGTTTGCCACCATTCCTGGTGGCAGGCATTTTTATGCTGTTTGCTACCTTCCGTGTAGTGAGACCCCACCCTTGCTGGTGATAATAAGCGTCTTTGCTTCTATCTATAAGCAGGGTGCCCACATAATAAAATCTTTAATAAGCCAAAAAGAGTGCTGAGTCTCTCCAGTATAAAACTATTCATTATTTAGAAAATACCCTTCCCCAGGTTATCTGATTTGAACCCCTCACTGGCTTTGATCTATCTTACAACTCAGTAAATTGTAGATGACTGTATTACTACAAAATGTTCCTTATACGTACACACGCAAATAAATCCTTTCCAAGAGGGTAACTTGACTTCCATCCCCACCCGTTGTGTCTATCTGTAAATTCATTTCAACATTTCTTTACTCTATATAAATCTGTGCTTCACCGACTTCTACTGTAGACTTGTAACTTCTTATTAATTCCCTCATTAATAATGGATTGAGTAAAACCTTGAACACATGTTCATTTTATACCTGTATAAATGGTAGTCATGATTCTACATTTACTTGAAAATCATCCTTTAACAACATGATGGTGACATGATATATTTCGCACATCTGGGCAGTTAGCCCACAGAAAACCTTTTGCCAGCTTACTTAAGTATTCGAATCACTTGCCGTTTTCTTTTGGCAAATGTCTAATTGTCTCCGACAATTAAATGAGGGGGTTGACTAGTCTCCTCTCCCTCTCTTGCTCCCAGAGGGCATGGTACAGTGTAAAGAATTTCAGAGAGAAGATATAACTTTTACAAGCACTCTTGGTAACCATATACAAGGAGAAGGCTGTTCTTGAAAACTCAGTGAAGTTTCCCATGCTCTGTTCTTTTAGGCACTTGGTCAAGTATCTTGCAAAGGGCTAGACTTTGAGGCAGCTGCACCATTTCTTATGGCTGGGACATCTGGCCTAATGATCGGATCAGGTGACAAGAGTTTTCTTGTGCAGGCCAGGAGGGATACAGGATCAAATAGAGCATCTTACCCTCAGATGCTACTCTAAAGTGTTAGGCTACAGGGCTTGCCACATTCTTGAATGTTGCTCATTGAGGGTAGAAGTCCTTGGTCAATAATTCTTTCCACCTGTCTCTCTCAGACAGGGCACATTTCACCAAGAAAAGCTCATGCTGCCATCCCTCGTGTGACTTAGCAAATCTTTTGTTGTTAATCTAGGCAGGTACTTAAAGCACTTTCCACAGCTCTCCTTGGAGTGTGGCATTCTGGCTAGGGCCCTTCAAATGTTGTCCATCTCTCTGCTTAGGGTGGGGAATGATAATTCATGCACAAATATGTACATCACCTTTTGTGCCGAAATCTGTTAAGGGAAGTTTCATAAGGATTTTTTTTATTAGAGGATAAATTTATAAATTTTCTGCATGGTTCTGCAGGACAACCATGCAGAAAATAACAGAGTTTCTATATTCCCTTTTCCCCATATGAACACCTTGAGTTAGTGTTCATTGTAAAAAAATAATAATAATAATAATAATAAATAACAAGTGAGTATACTTGGCCCAATTGATGAAATAATACTATTATCATATTGTATTTTTAAATGTAGTACATGGTTTACATTAGTGTTCCATGTTTGTGTTGTACAGTCCAATGTATTAGTTTTTAATTTGTGTTCTAGTTAACATATATACAACCTAATATTTCCCCTTTTAAACACATTCAGCTGTACAATGTAATGCTGTAATTACATTCACCATGTTGTCAGAAGGATTTTTGAGCTGGAGTGGGGTGTGACCAGAGTATGCTTTGGGATATTTATTTTGCTACTTTAAGGTGAATTTTTTTTTTTTTTTTTTTTACCTGGACAGGCTCCGGGAACAGAACCCGGGTCTCTGGCACAGCAGGGAAGAATTCTACCACTGAGCCACCAACGCAACACTCATTCCATGTGAGTTTGATGGGGATTTTATTAGGACGCAGAATTTACTCAGCAGTCATGGGGTGGGGCTGATGTTCGGCAACTTTTGTGAATGTTCTGATGATGCTGATGCTGTTTGTTCCTGGACCATGCCTTGAATATCAAGAGTTTAGAGTAGGGATCAGAGAAATGCTTTTTTCTGTAAGGGGCGAGGGCATAAACATTTTCACCTTTGTGCCTGATACAGTCTCTGCTGCTGCTCCTCAGTTCTGCCTTCATGGCATGAAAGTGGTCACAGATGATGTATAAATGAATGAATGTGGCTGTGCCCAAGCACACTTTATTTACATAAATGGGGAGAAGGCCAGATTTGGTCCATAGGCCATAGTTTGCAAATCTCTGATTTAAAAACGTAATTCTGGCAGGGGTGTGTAGGATGCATGGGAGAGATGGAGAGGAGATAGGAGATAGGGGGCCCAATTAGGAAGAAGGAATTTAGGTGAAAGCTAATAAATACTTGGATTAGGGATTTGGGTTGGGAAATCACAAGTGAAAATAGAAGTGATAGGACTTGACAGGGATAGGCAAAGTATGCAGGGTTGGAACCAATCTTTTGATGGTTTTTGAGTCCTCAGGTAATATAATAAAAGCATGCCTTTTCATGGACACACTTCCTAGAATAAGTTTCTGGTGTGGTGTTTCCAGGAATCAAAAGCTTTTGTTACCGATGACCTTCATGATTTATAAAAGCGCACACAGCTTTATGTTCCCATTCATGATATAAAATGGGAGATTTTTCATATGTGGTATCAGCTAAAAAAAACCCTCTCATTTAGGTCCTCTTTCTACTGTAATTTGAACAGATTTATTTTCTGTATTAATTGCAGTTTTCAGACTTAAATAATTTTATGGCAGTTATTAAATAATTTAGTTCATCTTTTGTTCAGGGGTCTCTGCTAGATGACTAGAGATATTCAAGAACATTTAAATATTTACTGTCTATTTATGGAAGGTGTTTTTGATTTACAAAGATGAAATTGATAGGTGTATCTTAAGTGTGAGGAATTTACTGTCTTTGAGTGGAGTATAAGGCAAAATATCTGCCAGGTAAATGACAGAGGCTCAAATAATATTGTAGTGTAGTAATTTCCCAACTGAGTACCATGGAAGAAAATGCTTGCACATATCTCAGTATTAAACTCATATTAATAAGGACATAGTTCTCTATTACCCAATACTATTATTAAACCTAAGAAAATGAACAATTCCATGAAAACAGTTAATTTCCAATTTATATTCAGATTTCCCCAGTAGTCCCTATGAAGTCTTTTGTTAATTGTGAAAAATAGCATATATACAAAAAAGCAATACATTTCAAAGCACACTGCGACAATTAGTTATAGAACAGATTTCAGAGTTTGGTATAGGTTACAGTTCCACAATTTTAGGTTTTTCCTTCTAGCTGGTAAATAAAAAGAAATATCAATGTAATGATTTAGGAGTCATACTCATCTGTTATATCCTAACTTCTGTGTTATAACTCCACCTTCTCCTTTGATCTTTCTCTCAATCTTTAGGGGTATTTGGACTATGCCCATTCTAACTGTTTCATGTTGGAAGGGGCTGTTGATAATATGATAATATGGTAGAGAACTAGTTGATGTTCTGGAAAGCCTGGCCTCTCTGGGTTTCAGAACTTATCTACCCTAGGAACTCATCTGGAGGTTGTAGGTTTCTGAAAAGTCTTCATGGTGCATGGAACCTTTACAGAATCTCAAAAAAAAAACCCTAAATGTTCTTTAGAGTTGGCAGGAAAGGTTTTGGCTGGGGTTTGGCAATCCATGGTAAATAATAATATCTAGCTGAAGCTTGCATAAGAGTAGCCTCCAGAATAGCCTCTCAACTCTATTTGACTCTGGGCTCAGCCACTGATACTTTATTTGTTACATTTCTTTTCCCCCTTCTGGTCAGGAAGGCATTGTTAATCCTAGGATACCAGGGCCAGGCTCATCCCTGGGAGTCATATCCCTTGCTACCAGGGAGCCCTTCAGCCCTGGATGTCATGTCCCACGTAGGGGGTGCCTATGAATTCCTTTATGTTTTTTTTAAATCAGTATTTGACCAAGTACATATATTGTATTTGGTAATTATGTCTCTTCAGTCCAGTGCTCTTGAAGTACAATCCCTGGACCACAAGCATCAGAATCACCCGGTACTTAGAGAAATGAAAATTCTGGGACCCATTCCACATCTCCAGAATCAGAACTCCAGGCCCAGGGTCTGGCATCTGTGCTTTAACATGCCCTGCAGCTAATTCTGGTATACGCTAAAGTTTGAAAAACACTACTTTAGTCCACTCTTCCCACTCGGTCCTGGCTGTATAATGTAACACAGAAGGAGCTTTTAAGACTCTCCCTTATCAAGTGAGCCCCAAGCCAGTGGAGTTAGAGTCCCTGGCAATGAGATTCAGCAAGCTCTCCAGGTGATTCCTCCACACAGCCAAGATTGATCCCCACTCCTGTGTCCTCTAACCAGAACTGTCCTCCTACCCTTTCGATAATGACATTGAATTTTGGGAAGTCCAGGTCCTTTATCTTGTAGAAGTGCCCACAAGCTAGATGTTTGAGTGTTTGCCTCATTTTTGCACCTTTATTGGGCCTCCAATTTCAAAGAAATGAAAGGGTTAGATCACGCTGCTTTCCTAAAAAATCTTCCTAAAATAGCTTTGGGATTGAATATTCCTTACAAGAAAAATAGATCATATTACAACTTTCGCCTCAGGGTTTTGTTGTTGTTGTTGTGTGTGTGTGTGTGTGTGGGGTTTCATGCAGTGCATCTCCTCTCTACCACCTACTTGTTCTGTCTTGCTAGACCAGATTATTACCTCTGTGGCTTTCAATTCTCTGTTTCATTTCAAAGTTGATTTTTTGTGGAGCATCTCTTCAGAATTGTGCCCTTCTCTCTCTGGGTTTCACCAGCTATCTGCTGATAGCATGAATTCTTTCATTTCACTTACCTCATTCTCCTCTTTCAAGCTGTGTTTTATTAAACAATTTGCTTTCACTATCTCCTCTGACCAGTCTGGGTTTGGAGTGGAGTCTTTGTTCTCTTAGATTTTTGTTTTCTACGGCCAGTCAGCATAGATTTCCTGAGATGCCAGCTCTGAAGAATGTTTCTGTACATCTGTCCTGGCAGTTATCCCGAATTTCTTTTTGTTTAGATGTGTAGGACTAAGTCTCTTTTCAGTTAGCATGTTTCTGCATTCTCACAGAAATCTCTAAGTCTTTGCAATGAATTTTCTTTTAAACCCAGATGCTATGATTCCTGGGAATCATAAAATGTATGTCACCTGCATAAGAAAATAAATCAGAGCATGTATTCAACCATTTCCATCCCCTAAAATAAAGGTAGCTGAATGTAATGCAAAGGGAAATGAGTATCCTTGTAAAGCACTGATGACTAATATGCCTTGGTAATGTCAAAGACAAAGTATGGCATTTAAAATTTTTTGTTAAAGTTTATTTGGGCAACAAACAATTTACAAATTGGGCAGCATCAAACCCAAAATGATAAGGAGTTCTGCCAAGGGAGAGAGAATGGGTATGTTATGGAGGAAGGACATGGAAGGAAGTGAGGAAACATTCTAATTGGCTGGCGCTAAGTTTCCATTTTACACAGGGAGGGGATTACAAAATGAGAAGCAGATATATACAGATTAGTGTGGTATTCCGTTCTGATCAGCTGTCTCTGCTGGGCAGAAAGTGGCGTGTCACCAGAATCTGCAATTCTGTGGTAGGGTACTGTCTGCTGTTTATTTTCTGGGCATACCCCTGCAGATCAATTGTTTTTGTCCTCTGGAAAACCCTTTCTTAGAAAGGGGTCTGTTCTTGCTTGCAAGCTACTGAAATGCGGTATACTAGAAATGGAACAGCTTTTACAAAGGGGGATTTATTAAGTTGCAAATTTACAGTTCTAAAGCTGTGAAAATGTCCAAATTAAAGCATGGCTATAGAGATGTCCAGTCTAAGGCATCCAGGGAAAGATATCTTGGTTCAAGTAGGCCGATAAAGTTCAGGGTTTCTCTATCAACTGGAAAGGCACATGGCAAATGTGGCAATACCTTCTAGCTTTCTCTCTACCCTTCTTGTTTCATGGAGCTCCCCCAGGGCTGCTTTCCTTCTTCATCTCCAGAAGTCTCTGGCTGTGTGGGTTTTTGTGGTTCTTGTGGCTCTAAAGCTTTTTCCAAAATGTTTCCTCTTTTAATGGATTCCAGTAAACTAAGAAAGACCCACCTGGAATGGGTGGAGTCACATATCTGCGGAGAAGATCTAATCAGGTTTCCAACCTACAGTACTGAGTAGGGATTAAAAGAAGCAGCTGCTTCCACGAGATGGATCAGGATTAAAACATGGCTTTTCTATGTTGCATAAACATTTCAAACCGGCACAGGGCCCCTTCCAGCAACACCCAATGCAGCAGGCCATTTTACTTTACCTAATAGTAACCAAAAAAAAAAAAAAAAAAGTTGATTTTTCTATACCTTCATATTTATTTGTTTTTTTAAATTTTTTTCTGCCTTCATATTAATACATAGTACTGAAGAATAATTTTCATACACCAAAAAACTAAAATCATGACTCTTATAGATATATAAAATGAGCATGTTATATATTTAATTTATTTTCTGTGAGGGAACCACGTAGATGTTCTAACAGGTTCAAAAGAGAAGTTAAAGAAGCATGTTTATATGGAGTAGAATCTCAGTGAAATGAAATGACTTGCCAAAGATTCATTTTTGATCCACTCCAAGTCCTCTCACTCCAGATTTTATATTCTACGAATGATCTGAATCTTAACAAGAAGAAAAGGAAAAAAAAAGCACAGAATTACCAAACTTGAAATCTTAAAAATAAATGTCACTGGAGTCATCTACAATTTATAAAATGATATAAATAGTAAGTGAAAGTAATCTATGGTGTTAGAATCAAGGATGATATACACTTAATCTTTTTAGTTTCTTTGGCTGCTCAAGCAAGTACCATGCAACAGGTTGGCTTAAACAATGAGAGCTTATGGCTCAGGGTTTTGAGCTAGAAGAAGTTTGAATCAAGGCTCATCAAGCCAGTGCTTTCTTCCTGAAGACAGGCTTTCTGGGGCTGGCTGCCAGGGATCCTCGGTCCTGGTGCCTCTGTTACATGTCAGTGCTCATGGCTGCCTCTCCTGGCCTTTCCTTTCTCTTCTGGGTTCAGTGGACTTTCATCTTCTGGCTGCTCCCTCTGTGGCTTTCTCTGTCTTATTGGATTTCATTCTGCTAATCATGCAACAAGATTGAGGCGCGTCCTGATTGAGCTCAGCCATGCCTACACCCAAGTGACCTCATCAAAATCTCCTAATTACAAGGCAGCACACACACAGGAATAGATTTAGTTTAAGAGCATGTTTTGGGGGGTGTATAACTCCACACCACCACACTTGTCTTTCAGGGGAGGTGTAACCTGGAAGGAGTCACAAAGGAATCATCTAAGTGCTGGAAATAATGTCCTAGGTCTTGATCTGAGTGCTGGTATGTGAAAATTTATTGAGTGGGTAACTTGTGATTTTTGCATTTTTCTGTGTTTATATTATGCTTCAATGAAAGATTACTCAAAGTAAAAATAAAACAACCCCCACCCCCCAAAAAAGCCTGTATGGAGTAAAGGAATGTTGAAATGAATGTGCATATGAATGTAAAACTGACTTTTTCAGAGGGAAAACGGGTAGAGTCATTTGAACCCCCACCACATTTAGGATTTATTTGCATGCCTGTCGACAAGGTTTGTTTTGTATTTCCATCAGTTATTTTACAACTTAAGGAGTCATAAAATAGCTCAAGGGCAATGAAGGCTAGAATCCAAGAACTGAGAAGGGTTGTGCTGTTAACATTGCATGGTTTTCCATTGCATTTCCATTTCCTTTCATTACTAGCATTTGTAAGAGATTTGGGGGCTTGCAAAATATTTTGAAATAAATATTTCAAACCCAAATATATCACCCCGACCTTGTCTGCATGGCTAGTGATATTTTTCTCAAGGTTCACCTTGGGGAGGTAAGAGTGAAAGAGCCTAGAACGATGTGAGTGCTCAAAAAATCACACCACTCTCATAGTTGCTCTTAATGAAGTGGTGTTGGGTCATGGTGAAAAGCAAGTATTCTGGAATCATGTCAGATTGTGCCTCACTTTCCTCTTCTCTACAATGGGGACAAGATCCATATCCATCTCAGAGAACCCTTACACATTGTGTAATGTGCTAAGAGCAGTGGTGGCTCAGCCACTGGGGTCCACTGTTGTTTCCAATGCTTGGCATTCTGTGTGAATAACCAGGCCCAGAAATGGCACCCGGTGCTCTGCCTCCAAATCCTGTGTGCATCCTCTGCCACAGGTTGGCATTTATTTGCCAAATTTCAGGTTTTATAGTTCTATTCTTTTTTGTTTTCTTTCTTTTTAAGATCAGGTGGTTTGTAGAGAGCGGGATTCATGTTTGAATCTGGGTATGTTCAAAGTGGTACTTGAGGGGCTATTTCTTCAGAGGAGTACTTGTTTTACTGAATTCAGCCATATCTTGTCCATGCTAATAATGCCTATTGGTCAACATTTGCTGTCTGCTCTGATTGAACCTGAAAATAAATGTTTCTCAACTCTCTGGCAGAAGTTTTGGGGATGTTGGGAAGATTGGCAAGGGTGTGACCAAATGCTAGTTTCAGAAGGTCTTGGCTTTGAGTCACAGTAATGCAGGCTCCCATTTGATGAGTGCTCATTGTCTACCTCATTTGCCAGTCTTCACAGTGCCTCTGTAAAGTGGATGTTGTATCCAGGTAACAGATGGTAACAAATGAGGCCCACGGGGGTTTACTGAGTACATCTCAGAGTTTGAATTCTGGTTTGTCTGACTTCAAAATGTGACTCTCTGCAATGCTGCCTCTGCTCATAGGGCACTGTGATATAATAGATTCCCAATAAAATACCAGTGCAGTGAGTAGGAACGATGCCCTAGGCTAAGATGAGCATCTGGTAACTGAACCCACATTACCCAAGGAAGGCTTAACTGCAGATATAAGGTGAAGATGATGGAGTCACAACTGTAGGGAAAGATCAGGATTTGGTGCTCAGACATGTAAGAGTTAAGGATTCAAATCCTCTGGACCAAGAAAGGGAGGTGCGGTGATTGGCTGTGAGGGGAGTACAGGAAGCATTCGCAGAGTTGGCCTGTTGGCTGGAGAAGTCGAGGGAACCAATCCTGGGTGGCAGAGAGTGAGGTGGAGAGCAGCCTGAGTCCTCACCACACCATGCCCCAAGGATGGAGGTCAGAAATGGTATCACTGCTGTAGAAGGAAAGATGACTATTTTCTTGAATCATCGAGTTCTGTTGCCAGTTTAATTATAGTTTGGGAGTAGGGAAACAAACATAAGGTACTGTTTTCCAGGAGAGTGTGCTGTCACGTACCGACAAAAGCAGAAGACGACATCTTCTATCATCAGAGTTGGGGCTCAGACATGGTGTGTGCAAAGACTACATTTATCTCCCTGCAACATTCTAGCTACCCGTTCTTTCCTCAGGTTTTCTTTTATTTTTTAGGCTTCAGCTTTTAGCATTTGATGATTATTTATTCTTTCGTCTACTCATCCATCCTTCCAGTCAAAATAGCATTTAATGAGTACCTACTGTGTGAAAGCACTGAGCCTACAATGGTGCATCTGTGTAGATGGGGGACCAGCACTTACTCACCTTCTATTGGAAGGAGAGAGTGGCAAAATCGAATGAACAGATGGGTGAAAGAATCAGAAATTGTAGTTAGTCATGAAGGAAAAAAACAAGGGGTTTAGACAGCCTAGAAGAGTAGCTAGGTAAGGGTTTTCTGAAGAGGTTGCAACTGAAATAAGACTTAAAAGATCAGACATGAGGTCCGTGGAGAGCTAGAAAATGATTTCCGGCCCCAAAAGAGTAGTGCGTGCTAAGACCCTGAGGCAGGGACCAGCTTGGCAGACTTGAGGCAATCTAGTGTGGCTTGGGAGCTGGGACGAGGCAAGAGACAGATTTGGAAATTTAGGCAGGGTCCAGATTTTGCAAGGCACAGAGAGGTGGTTGAATTTTAACCTTTAGGAAGAGCTGGCATCTATCATGAGAGCAACAATACACTAACGATAATAACTCGAATTTAGTAAGCATCTACCCTGTGCCAGGCTTGCAACCAGGTACTTCTCTCATATCACAGCATTTCATCCTCACCACAACCCTGCCAGACAGATATTTTGAGAGTTCTCACAGCATTCGTTCATTCTTCCATTTAGCGAGCATGTTCCCTTTTCTTAGCATAATACTGGGTCTGGGGCTTGGGTTCACAGTTGCTTTCCTCAGGAGCAAACAGCCTAGTAAACAGATCTGTGGCCTGGTTTCCACCTCCTTACCTCTGTGGGATTCAGTTTAGTTCACATATAATGCCAGGAAATAATGATTTCCTCCTTGCATGCTGGTGAGGATGGAAAGGTGAAACAGGTAACAAGTGGGGGACAGGCAAATGCTGAGTCCTTGCTCGTTATAACTAACACACGAAGGGTGCCAGGTCAGTTAGTGAACGTGGTGGGGGGATAGAGGAGGGCGAGACTCCCCAGGGGAATGGTGCTGGTTATAGCTGTGAAGGATAGATTGACGGGAAACATGAAAGAATGGTGGGCGTTTCTCAGGCAGACAAGAAGATTGATATAAATTGAATTTTCATTAACCGTAATGCATTAGAATACTTACTATGAACAATGAATGTGAAGGATAAATGTACTTGTGGTTTCTATGGAAAGAGGCTCTACGCTATAACTTGACATCTAATCTTTGCATCGTGCTAGATAGGAGATGCTTTAGGATACCACTTGCCAGTCACACTTCTGCCTGTAATTTTACTAAAAGTGAGAATTGTATAGTAAACATAGGCCCACTCAAAGGCTTTCCATTTTCAAGAATGTAGTACTGTCTTTTCTTAAATTAAAAAAAAGAAAGGAAAAATCATTTGTCAACTTGCCCTCTAGTGACAATATTTAGTATATCACTCAGGTTTCGAAAATCAACTGCATGCTGGCTCCTCCAACCATGTAATTTTCTTTCATACTCACAGAGGTCCATTGTGTAGAAAATGCTGACCTCTGGGAAGTGTCTGTTCTGGGGCTGGTGTGGTCTCTTCCTCTGATATGAGAGGAAGAGTCACCGGCAGGAGGGAGTGGAGTAAGGGTAGGGTAAAGGACCCAGGCCCCTTCTGAGCTGTGCAACTTTGGATGAGTTACTTAACTCTCAGGATATAGTCTCCTCACCTCTGAAATGAGCTTACCAGGGTATTATGTATTTGCTTGTCTATTACCCACACAAGAATGTTGTTTGCTATCTGAGGGCAGGGATTTTGCCTGGTTCACCACTGGTGTCCACTGCACGGGCCATTACCTGGCACTTAGCCGCATTCAACAAGTGTGCTGAAAGGATGAATGAGCAATACTAATTGTGAAGATTGAAAACCATCAGATATGAAAATCCCTAGCAGATGCTTTACTACAAGACGGTGTCCTTCCTTTCTGGACTATTCTTTCTTACTTTTTACTTTATCTCTGTTGGCTTATTTCTCTGGGGTGTGTTGCTTGTTCTGTTTTCTTTGGCCATTCTGAGTAGAAGTTGGGAAGAGTCTCAAAGATTTGTAGAGAGGGAAGAGTCAAGGATGAGGCTGTCCTCAGGTCTGGAAGGCAAGAATGCTGTTAGCAGGCACTTCTGGTTGATGACATTTCATGGTTATCCCTCTCTTGCAGACCATTCCTTTATTTCTCTCCGTGGTGTGCTTTGGGGACCACACAATGCAGGCAGGTAGAATTCTGGAACTCATGTTGCATTTGCCTCCTAGCTTTCTACAGCTCAGGGTGCCTTAATTAAGTACATCCTGGCTTTTTAGAAAAGGTGCTTTTAACTGATATTTTTTTCAGTCATCCTATTAATTGTTTCATTCCTTCAGCCACAGGGCTTGTTACTTCCTTCTGCTTTGAAATGATCTAACAGGCCATAGTGATGGAAGAAACATAATCACATTTTTACCTGCTGATAAAGGAACACCCTTATTACTTACAGTTGTATAGCATCGCCATCTTCAAGTGCCTTTCAGAAGTGTCCATTCTACTGAATAAGGGTGAGTGAGGAAAGGAAGGGGGTCAGTTCTTAGGATGTTTTGTCATGTCTTAAGAATTTAAATCCTTCCTTAAGCAGTAACTCCCCTGGAGAGAGAGGAAAAAAAAAAAACCTGTCTTTTAAATTCCTGTCCAGGATCTGAAACCCTTCAGAGTTCTATTAAACAGGAGGTGATGCTGAAAGGATACCCTTGGAGAGGTAGGGGTGAAGAATGGACATTGATTTATCCTTTTGATCCATGACACATTCTAGCCCAGAAACAAGTAATGCTTCCCACTGGGTCGAAGATGAAGTCCAAACTTCTTAACCTTGCGTATAAAGATATCTGTGCCAAGCACCGCTTTATAGTTTCAACCCCATCTTCGAGTATTCCCTCTAAGAGGTTCCACTCAAATTTTCCTCCCCACTGGCCTCCAGCTATGCCTTGTGCTTTTAAAATTTATTTACAGGGTTTAGTCAGGGAAGGCTATAGTTTTTGGTTGATGGAGAAACAAACTGACAAGTACAAAACAGAAAATGGCTTTTCCAGTTCTACTGTTAGGAATTAATGTTTGTTGTTATTTGTCATATCACTACTGTTTTTTTAAATATATGTAAGTCTGTGTATAATTTCTGTGTTCATAACTTTTTTAAAATTACAAAAGCTATAGAGGAAAACATACTCCAAAAGAGAAAGGATATTGCAGCTATAACTAAAGTTTCTTTTAATTACCCTTGCCAATCCTATTCCTTCTCACTTTCCCCCAAAGCAACAATATTTTGATTTTGTTACAGATAGTTCTAATTTGTTTTTATAATTAATGACATATGGTATTATTCTGTATTTACTTTAGTTCACACATACAGTGTCATACTGTGTGCGTCACTCCATGATCTGCTATTTACACTCAGCCATGTTGTGTGATAGCTAGTCGTCACTCCAAGTAATTCTAATTCATTTCTACTAATTCTAATCCTAACTACTACTCTGCACTGTAAGTTCCATTTATTGGTTCACTACTGATGGATATTTGGGCTGTTTCCACGTGTTTGCAGAACTATAGAGAAATGCAAAGAGAAGTAACATTATTTTTATGTACCTGTGCAAGTAGTTCTCTAGTATGCTCAGAAATGGCACTGCAAGGTCATAGCGGCTACGTGTTTTCAGTGTCCATGGACACTGCTAAATGTCCCTGTCAGTTTATCAGGTCATACTGCCAACTAGAGTAGGTGGTAAGTGAGCCATCTCGTGCCATTCCTTCTCTCTTCCCTCAGATTTCCCAAGCCGATGATTCCCTTTCTTCTCAACTCCTGTGGTAACTCAGTCTTTTCCCAAGATTCCATTCAGATACCATATATGGTGTATGCCTCTAATTTGGCCTTAACTCCAGATTTTGATCACTTTTGTTTTCCTTGTTCTTGTCTCTGCCCAAATGAACAAACAGACTTAGCCGGTACCGAGCCCATGTTCTCCTTTGTGTTTCTGTAGTGCCTAGCCTAGTTTCTGGACATGGTGAGTGCCAAGTATAGCACAGGTTTGGTCTTGCTTGAAGTTTAAGTCTGAAAGTCACTTTGAAAGGTGAAAACTCAGGATAGTCAAAATTACCCTTGAATTTTCAAATAGTCAAAATTACCCTTGAATTTTCAAAAAATTGCCCATAAATTGCTGTCTCTAAATGAGACATACTTAGTTTTTTCCTGCAGCGTTGGACCTAATTGATGCCGCTCTGCCCGATCTGCAGGTGAAGTCAATGTGTGCTAAATATGTGCTGTATCTTTTAAACGCCTTGTACTCAGCATGGTGAGATGCGTGTATTCCTATCGTGAGAGGCATGCAGGAAACTTACCTGACAGTCGGGAGAGCAGACACTCTCATCTCATCTTCATATGGGAACATTTATACTCATTGTCTAGAACAGAAGGAATCACCTGCAGTATTCAAAGTGCCTCTCTTTCATCCCCTTTCCTTCTCTCCTTCCTCCAGCACTCCCCACCCCCAGTACTTGAGGAATTATATGACATGACCTGACACATCATGTTAAATGATACTTGGAGGAGGCAGGTGATCAATATGGTACAGGGCTGCGTTTTCCTGCTCACACTCTCTTTGCCCCATGGAGAGGGAAGGATGAGAGCAAACCTAGCAAACATGAGATAAGTTGTTTTTTCTCCAGTCATTCCATTTTGGGGGGATTTGATCAAAATAAAAGTCCCCACCCACATTTCTAAGTATCATTTTCACCCTGTTGTTGTAGGGAACATTTCATTTAAAAGCTCCAGGTACAGCCTTGGTGGGGAGTTGATAATGGAAAGAATCATTCTGAATATGCACCAGCAGGTTACTCTGTGGCCCAGGGACTCACAGCCCTAATCTATTCTCTCTGTGCAAGAGAGATTGCTTATGACAGTCTCCATTGTGAGATTTTCCCACTCGGTCCCACATACCCACTTACTATGGTTCATGCCCTTCAAAGAGGGATATGTAAACTCATCTGGTGATTTGGAGCTATTAGTGCCCCAGATAGATATATTCTTAAATGTAAGCCATTCCTGTGGGTGGGAACCCATTGTAGGGAGAACCTTTTAAGTAAGGTGTGTCCCAGGATTGATCTTAATCCTGTTACTGGAGTCCTATATAAGCAGAAGGAAACCCAGAAAAAGAGAAAGTCACAGAAGGAGCAGCCAGAAGCCAAAATCAGAGGAACCCAAGAGAGAAGGGGGAGGTCAGAGAGGCCGCCATGTGCATTGCCACCTGACAAACCAAGGGCACAGTATCACCAGCAGCCAGCTCCAGTCTTCAGGGAGAAATCATCTCCTTGATGACGCCTTGATTTAGACTTTTTGACAGCCTCAAAACTGTGGGCTAATACAGTCCTAGCCCATTGCATGGAATTTGCTTGAGTAGCCCAGGGAAAGTGAAACAGCTGGTCAGCAAGAGAAGAGTGTGGATCGTCACAGATTGGGTGTGAGCAGTGGCGACAGAGGAAAGGCCACCAGGAGCAGGGAAAAGCCTTGCTGACCTGCTCACCCTCCAAGATGTCATCCAGAATTACCTGCCAGATGTTAAATGTGCATCAGTACAGCCCAAAGAACCCATGCAGTAACTTGGGAATCGTCTTTGACCCTTTACGCTTCTCCACTCTCTTTCTGTGGTCCCTCACTAAGCACTGACCGGCCTCCCCTTCTTTTCAATTTCTAGGTCTTTCTGCATGTCCACTCTTTTGCTTGACCTCAGCATCTCATCTTTTCTTGCTGGGATTAGTGCAATCATTTCTAGATACTCTCTTTCTTCCTCAGGAAAAAGGAGAGAAGGAATAGTCACCAAAGTTAAGAATAATATCTGTGACACATACTTCCAGCCCTACAAAAATTAAAGGGACAATAAGCAAAATTTATGCTTACAAATTAGACAACTAAACAAAATAAATCCTAGAAATAAAAAAAAAATTCTCAAGAAAAAATATCTGAATAGACCTATATCAAAGAAAGAAATTGGCTCCAGCAGCTCCCCTCCTGCTGGGCAGATCTTGGCTACAACCTTCTAAATGAACCAGGCCATCCAGATTTCAGGGTGGTGGTTTGCCTGGCATCCTTGATTCTCTGATGAGTCCTGGAAAAGTCACTCTTTTTTTGGTGTATCTAGAGTTTTCCTATTGTAAAGAGGTGAGTGATGACTTCTAAATACTTAGATGCCAGAGCCAAAACCAGAAGTCCACAACTATTATATCATTTAATCCTTCTGACTCAGTAAGGTAAATAGTGTTATTTTTCTCATTTCACAACTGGGGAAACTGAAGCACAGCAATTGTTAGAATACTGTGTTGAGTCCTGTCTCCCAAAAATTCATGTCTACCCTGAACCTGTGAATATGATCATGTTTGGAAATAAGATCTTTGCTAATGTAATTAAGTTAAGGTGAGGTCTTACTGGAGTAGGGTAGGTACCAATCCAGTGACTGGTTTCCTTATAAGAAGATGGAAGTTTGAACAGAGGTATGGAGATGCAGGGAGTGGGCAATGTGAAAATATAGGCAAAAATTGGAGTGATAAACTACAAGCTAAGGAATACCAAGAATTGCAGGAAGCTGCCACAGGCTAGGAGACAGACACAGAACAGATTCCTCCCTTGAATTTCAGAGAAAGCCTTTCCCTGCTGGTACCTCAATTTTAGACTTCACACCTCTGGAACTGTGAGAGAATAAATTTCTGTTGTTTTCAGCCATTCATTTTGTGGTATTTTGTTATGGCAGCCTTAGGAAACTAGGACAATTACTTTGCTCATGATGACAGAGCTTGTCAGTGGCAGGGCCAGGTTTTAAACTAATCAAACATATTTTCTTTTAGTAAGAACCTTAACTGATGATGTTCTTTCTATACAATTGCTTCACTCTATGAATTCCTCTCTGGATCATTAATGCCTATGTAATACCTACTATTTTCCTGGTTAGCATTAAATAATAATGGTTATAAATCATATAGTAGAGAACTAACCCAGAGTAAGTGCTCAATACATAAAGTAATAGGAATGGCTTCTACTTATAACATTTGTTCTTCACCATAACTCAAGAAACAAAGTTTCCCACATTCTGTTTTACAGAGGAGGGAGGTGCCACCCTCAGAAGCTCTGACATAACCAGGCCAAGAGGCAGTACAAGCAGTGAAGTTTTTTAAAACTTCTCAGGTAATTCACAAGTGAAGCTAAGATTGAGAAGCATCACCGTAAATGGCCTATTGATTAGTTCCATACCATGAGAGAGGAAGGATCTAGTATGCCAGAGCTGTGTGTTTTCCACAAAAGAAGCTAGAAATTTTAATTGCACTATGAAATTTCCTAATTCAGTGGTGTCTCAAAACTCTTTAAAGTAAGCATATACTTCTGTGGCCTTAATATATGATGGATAACTTTGTAATCAGTGCTTTTGGAATCAAGTTGGAGAGACCAGAGTGTTGCTCGTTGGCTCCTTGATGACATGAGACCACTGGTTCTGATGGCCCAGGCTGGTAGCTTCAGCATCACCTGGTGTTGGAAATGGAATCAGTCACCCGTTGGTAAAAAAGGCCTTTGAAGATGCTGTTATTAATTAAGGTGTGGTCTCATTTGTGATTAGGACTTTTGAAGTAACTATTTAGATGAATCTAAATTGAATCCATATTACTAGAGTCCTTTTAAGTAAGGGAAATTGGCCACAGGGGTAGAGTAACCAGAAGCCATTAGAAACAAGAAGGAACAGAGGAAGGGAGAGAGCTCACCATTTGACGGAAGAGTGCCTGGATGCAGGAGGCTCCCTGGGAAAGCAAGTCCTGCCATTATCTTGATATTGGGCTCCTAGCCTCAAAAACCATGAGATAATTTCTGCTGTTTAAACCAATCTGTTGTCATAGTAGCCCTGGCAAATGAAGACGCCTGGGATTGTGTTGGATATGTACATTTGTAGGTCTCAGCCCAAACCTACTTATCAGACACTCTGGGAGTATGACCCAGCAACCCGAGATTTAACTAGCCCTCTATGGGGTTCTGATGCCCATTCAAATTTGAGAACCACTGGATTTAATCATTTTATCATTTCCTTCTTCCTGCCATTCCATGTAGAGTCCATAGTAACAGAGGGGACCAATGGGAGAGAAACAAAGAAACAACAGTTGGAGCATCAAGACACAACTCAGTTATGAGTCTATAGAAATATGGGTTTGCACAAGAGATAGAGCCATCCTTCACAAGCTATTTGGAGCTCTCATCAGGGATAGCTGTCCTGAAGTGGCGGTACTTCAATCTGTCCAGGTCCTACCTCTGGTGTTTGCATCCTGATGGGCCCATTAAACCAGCCCAGTGAAGGATCTTTATGAAGCCCCTTATCTGTTCAGCATTTTAATTACAAAGGAAAGGAAAGCAGTGTGACTAGGGTTAGAGTAGAAGAGATTATTTATACTAGGAAGGATGTGAGCCATGGAAAGGCATTCCTATAAGCGGAATAAGAAACTTAAAATGGGGCGTGACATGGAGCTGTGCAGTCTAGACTCAGTGGTTTCTGCAGGTTAAATGCACACATACACAGTGTTATACACATATAGTTTATGTAAAATGTGGGGGTATGGCAAGAACACGTGGCATTTACCACAAGAACTATGAGCAGTCGATGTAAAATTCTCAAGCCACAAGTGGCTTCAGGGTACAGAATGAAGAGTGCTGACAAAAGGCAGAAAAAAAAGACTAGAATATGAGCTGGGCATTTGACTTGGGACAGTGTCAGGGCTGCTGTTAGCCTCGGTTAGCCGAGGCTTCTGTAACAAGCTACCATAGACTATAGGCTTCAGTAGCAGAAATTTGTTTATTGTCTCAGAGTTATAGAGGATAGAAGTCCAAATCAAGGTGTCCACAGTACCCTGCTTTTTCTCTTAAGGTGAAAATCAGTTCCATGCTTCTCCCCATCTTCTAGTGAGTGGCTGTTAACCCCTGGCTTTCCTTGGCTTCTGGTGACATAACTGAACCTCTTCTTCCATTTATGGCCATCTCTGTCTCTCTGTCAGTCTCTGTCTTATTCTCCTCACATTTCCTCTGCTTCTAAGGACACCAGTCATATTGGACTAAGAGTCCACCCAAATCCAATTTGGCTCATGTTAACTGGTAACATCTTCAAAGATCCTGTATGTAAGTATGTTGACATTCACAAGACCAGAGTTTAGGATTTAAACATGTTCTTTGTCAGGGGCACAATTCTCCTGAAAAGTATATGAAACTGGGCAAATGCGTACACCTCATTTGTAAATTAGGAGTAGTATAAAAATTTTAAGACAGTAGCTTCTTTATGAAAACATCCACCAATTATTGAACTCATTAAAAAAAAAACACATTTACATGCCAGGCAAAGTGATCAATGTTAGGGGTGCTGCCTGAGATAGCTTATCTAGGAAACACAGAGGCTGGGCAAAAAATTATAGGTAGAGTGGACTTTTTTTTATTTAAAATGCAGAGCGATTTGTTTTTAAGAAAGTATGGTGCTCTGAGATTGCATAAAAAGAAGTAAATCTAAGGAGTCTAGAAGTGACTTGAAACAGAGTAAACTGCATACTGAAGAAGAATGGGAATTATCTATTTCAGTGCCCCTCTGCCTTTGGTGAGTATCAGAATCTCCTGGGGTACTTGTTAGAAATGTGAAGGACTGACCCTCCTACACTCCCACCCTGTCCAAAATCCCTAGCGACCACTAACCAATCTACAAAGACAACAGAATTAGAGTATTGGATCTATTCAGTTTCTTAATTGTGGTAGTGAGTACACAACCCCTACGCAGGTGGTAAAACTGTGTAGAACATAACACACACGCACAAAAGTATAAGTAAAACTGGGGAACTCTGAATAAGATGGTGGATCATCTGATGTAAATATATTGTTTATGATACTATACTATAGTATCGTTTATGATACTATAGATTGCATAATTTTACCGTTGGGTAAATTTGGGCACTGTATATAAGGATCCATCTCTCTATGATTTCTTAACATTGCAGGTGGATCCACAATTACCCCAATTAAAAAAGATCACTCCAAAAATAGGCCTCTTCCATTCCAAAGATCTTGGGCCGGCAGGTGCCTTTCTGACTTTTCAGGTGATTTAAAACTTGCCAAAGTGTGAGAACCAGTAAGCTCAGGGATTTCTGGTGGGTAGAGGGGAAGAGAGTATCACAGGCAGAGAGAACAGCATCTACAAAGGTACAAATGCAAGAGGTGGATGCATTTAAGATACTGAGAGACAGAAGCTTTTGCAACCAGAGAACAGGCAGGAGGAAAGTGTTGAAATCAATTTGCAAAGGGCCTTATCAACCATTTGGGAGCAATGGCAGCTCCTGAAGAGCTTCTAACAAAGTCTCACAGGCAGGTCCTTCCCCTGGAGATTCTGAATCAATTGGATTGGTGTGGGCCTGGGGCATCACAGTGATCTAAGTTCCCTAGGTAATTGAGAATATCTACAGAAGTCTTTCAAAAGTCACTGCAAAGTTTTAACCAGAGACATGACTTGCTCAGATTTTTGTTTAAAATCACAAGGGCCGAAGAAGGAAATGGCAGGTTATTGCAGCAATCTGCCAGAATGATGGTGATATGCTATTGAAAAGGAGGAATGGTGGTGAGGATAAATATGTGAATTTGTAAGTTTTATGACTAACCAGACCTGCCTATTGATTAGAATGAAGCTGCAGAAGAGGGAGAGCTTTTTGAGACCTGAGTGTCTAAAGAGGCTAGAGAAATGTGGTAATAAGAAATGATTCTCCAGTTGGCTGTGATGCTTGATTAGTCATGAAGAAAACAGTGAGAGAGACCCTCTAGAATCTGTGACAAGGAAAGTCCCATATAGGATTAAAGGGCCTATGATTGTAAAGGGCAAATCTTATTGGGGACTTAGAATGTGACAGGGGACGATCTTGATCCTGTGGCTTTACCTAAAATCAGTGGGAAGGTGGGTGTGGTATGGTGAAGTTGCTCTATTAAATGAGGCTTGTTATGAGGTAGGGTGCCCAGTGGAATGAAGGAAGGATAATTAGGAAAGGGAAAACTGAAAGTTAAGAGAACAGTGAAGAGGCTAATTATAATAGTGAAGGTGTGGAGTAATTATAGGCCAGAATTAGAGTGATAGCAGTGGGAATGGAAGGAAGGGGATAATTACGAGTAGAAAGTTATGACAGAAAGATCCATGGGACCAGATGGCTGATTGTGGGAGGGTGATAGAAAGGGAGGAGGCAGAGAGTCAAGAGGACATGGAACATTGCTGGGGTTATGGCCAAAAACAGGATGGAAGGATGAGGAGTAGGTTTTGACAGAAAGGTGCAGGGGTTGGTTTGGGGCATATTTCATTGCAAGTGATGGTGAGTGAGTTGATAGAAATGGCTATTTAAGACAGCAGGTGGAGAAAACAGGCATGATGCCATGCCCAAAGGTTAAACTCCATGAATTTGCTCATTATGCTCTGTGATGGTCTCATAGACCATAGATGAGATTAAGGTAGACTCTCTAAGGTTTACGAGGTTGAACCTTTGTCATCAGACTTCTGAGCAGTTTCAGGATGGCAGAAGCTGAGGCAAATAAAAACAGAGGCTGTCACTGTTAGTGTAGGTCATCAGTGAAGAAATGTTAAGGCAAATGGCAAAGCACTCTGGATACTGCAAGGGCTGTAGAGGGGTGTGAGGGGATTCTGCTTACCCGTTATTACTCTATTGAAGCAAAACACAAAGCTTGGTTTTCTAGTTCAGGGGTTGGTGAAATCAGACCAGTAGACCCAATCTATTTGCATAAATAAAGTTTTATTGGGACACAGTCACTCATCTGTGTCTTGTCTATGGCTGCTTTTGTGCCACAGTGGCAGAGTTGAGTAGTTTTGAGACTATCAGGCCCACAAAGCATAAAACATTTACTTTCTAGCCTCTACATGAAAGGTTCATTGACTCTGCTCTGGTTCACCTGTGGCTACCCTAGCGGATAGCTTGGAAAGTGTTCCACAGCCCTACTGACCACTCCTGTCACTTCCTTCCTCCCCTACCCCCACCCCAGTATCTATGTGTTCATTCTTGCCCATGGTAGTCTTTACTATAAACAATCTTATTAAAAATGCTATGCAAATATGGCTGCTAACTAAGTCCCCAACAGGTCTTTCCAAACAAGTAGTTGCCCATTATGTTCGCCCATCCTTTCTCTGTCTGGGTAGGATTTACCCCACTCCTTTGCCTTTTTTACTAATTTAGGGTAACATCAGGATAGAGGTTCAAGTTTGAGGACAGTAGAGAAACATTCTGTCTCCCCCTGTGTGTGAATGTGGTGGGCTTTGATCCAGGAGCTGATGGCTCCAGAGGGAACCCCGACTGAGACAGAAGGAGGGAAGTGCTGAAACAAGTGTAGGGAGGTTAAGCGACATTCCAAACCAGCAGAAACCTCAGATCAACCAGCTCAGGGTCTTGACCAGCCTAGAAGCTGTCAGGTTACGTAAACTAATAACACACTTCATCATTTCACTCCATCTGAACTGAGCATGTGGTTATAGGCAACATCCATGAGGGGTCCTACCATCATCAGTTCTGTTTCCCTAAGTGATGGGGCTGGACCCATGGCTAGCAGAAAGCATGTCACAGCTTCTCCATATGGCGCCACCCTCCCAGTACTTCTCCTGGGCTCTGCTCCTCTATCACCTGCTTTATCCTGTTCAGACTGGCTGCTGGCCTCTATCCCCTCCATCACAGAATCTGTGAATTTTTTGGTCATGGGCTGGTGTTCTTCTACAAATTGGTCTTGTTGGGCAGCTTATCAACAGCCTTCACTGTTCAGTCACTTGGTCCTTTGATGCAGTTAAAATCTCTTTTTTAATTATTCTTTGGTTAAAAGGAACAACAACTAACCCTGACATTTTGTCAAAAAGGACTTTATAATGGAGAGATATGGGGTAGGTTGCTCAATGGAGGGGAATGCTGAATCTCCAAAACTTGGACAGGGCAGGATTCTGGCCGCTCTTGGGAGCTAGTTAGCAGGAATTAATGTGTGTGCTTTGGGGCCCAGCTGTGGAAATGAAGCCATGCAGTCATCTTGTGTTATTGTGTCTCATCATTCAAAATCCAAGGAAATTTCCCAGGGGAAAAAAGATTCTATTGCCCAACTTGTTTTTCATGTTCACCCTTTGATTATAAGAGGGTGGGGGGATTTGGATGGACAGACTCTCTGCATTGGGAACCATATGCAAAGGGGAAAGGAGGGTCACCCAAAAGAAACTCATGATAAAGTTACCCAAAGAGTGGAGGAAGGCAGCTGCACAGGAAAACAACAGCTGCCAGTTATAAAACTTTGCTTGGCTGCATAGGGCTCATGTTCAGTGAGATTTGTCACCCAAATCTCAAACTTAAGGGTATATCAGGATCACACCTGGAGGACTTGTCACAATGTGCATTCCATGACTTCTCCACCAGTTTCTGATGCTGGAGTCTTAGATTGGGAGCCTGACCTTCTGCATTTCTAGCCTCATGTGATGCTGATGCTGCTGGTCTGATTCCGCAGCTTGAACCTCACCGCCTTATGGAACTGATATTCTTTTTGTAGATCATATGACGTTTTTTTCCTTCAAGATTGGTCAGCCTTTATTCTCTGAAATCCAAGTTAACTCATTATTACATTCTTTGTTATAACCCAACTCTTTGTCTTTAAGTTGTAATAGAGAATGAGGAGGAGTGTATTTTAAATGTTCTTTGAATATATCTTACTTAACCTTTTTTGAGAAGGTACCTATGACTTTAACGTTGTTAAGGTTAAAGTCATCGATGAAAATCAAACCCTGTGGTATGCCGGTGTGATGGCTGGATTCATGTGATGGTGCCCTGTTGTCTGGTCCAGCAAGCACTGGCCTCGCCATTACTGGGAGGACATTCCGTGGACTTAAATAATCAGTCAATTGATTATATCTATGGCTGATTTCATCTATGATCAACTAAAGGGAGTGTTGATCATGAGATAATCCAGTCAATTGGCCTTAATCCAGTAACTGGATGTGATCCAACTGGTTGAAGGTTTTTAAGGGCCGTTGGAAGAGAACTTGTTCTGTCTTGTTTACTGATGACAAGTTAGCTTGTTTACTAGCTCTCCACAGCCTAGAACTGTGCCTGTCTGATAGCAGACATTTAGTAAATATTTATTGAATCAAGCTACATAATTTTATATAGGACTCCTTGCAGAGTTCACTTCCTAATTCTACTTTCCTAAGGCTTATATTAATATTTACTCTCAGGAGTATATGAGGGGAGCTAGTAGGATGTTGTTATATCTAGTGTGTTTAATAGATTACTAGAAAATGCCAGTTTGGGAGATTAAATAGGCTATCCTTGGTCTGCAAAGCCCATCATTATGACTGCCATTTGCTTGCCTAATAACTGGGTAACTGATGTCCTGAATGGGTCATGTCCCATTTTATTTTAGTTCCAAGTTCTTTCTGCTGCATACTTCCATGTTTTGGAGATGTTTTAAAAATATTAAATCTTTCTAGTTCAGGGCCTTGTAATTTCTAAGAAATCAATTCTCTGCGGTACTCTGTCCATGAGGAATGTCATTTCCTTCCTGTGCATTGAGAGGGAAATCCCATGGCATCATTTTTTCTAGGAAAGAACATTAAAAGCCCAGGCCTAATTCTGTCCTTTTCTGCCTGCTGAAGGTGTCTGATGGTCTATCTTTTCCTTGGAGTGGCTGACTCTCTCATCTTTTCTTCCCAATCTTTGTTCTTCTGGAGGTTGTGTCATATGAATGTGGTTGGGAATCTGGATTTTGGATGCACACTTGCTGAGCTGGACCACAGACTCTGTTGCTCACCATCCATGAAACCTAGAGCACATCACCTGCCCTCTCTGTGCTTCCATGAGATGACAATGGTACCTACCTTGTAGGCTCATTGTAAGAATTAATGCATGTAAATCTCTTGGACCAGAGCCTGGAAATATAGTAGGCACTATGTGAGTATCAACAACTGATATTACTATTATCAGCATCCATTATCACTTGTTCATGGAGAAGAATTTTAGATAAAATGGAAAAATCAATCTCAGAATCTAAAAGTTGACTATTAGGTTCCTGTAGTAGGGTCATTAATAAGTATAAATTTTAATACTGATAATAATCACATTTGCTGGCTGATTACTCTATAGTAGGCTGAATATTAAGACACTGCACATTCCTGCTCATTTAGTCCTTGCTCCAACTCTATGAGATAGGCAGTACTATTGTTTTACTTTTTTATACTAGACAACTACAGCTCAGATGAGTTAAGATCCTTGCTTAAGGTGGCACAGATAGTAAGCCAGCACTCAAATGCAGGCATCTGACCCAATATTCTTCCCTAATTCTACCTCTGACCACCCATAAAGGAAATAGCACAGTAAGGTAGACATCATATAACACAAGAATCCGCTTCTACTGACTAAGCTATTTCTGTAGGATGGGGCAACTTACCTTTGCATCAGACGTTACAGTATGTGAAACTTTTCCACATGTGTAATCACATTAATTCCAGTCCTTACCACCATCTTGAGGGGCAAATGGCCTCTTCTTTTCCAACATACAGGGAACTGAGGGTTGAAAAAATTTAGCCACTTACTTTAAATCACCCAGCTAGTAAGTGCCAGAGCTTTGACCTAAATCTGAAGAACCCAAATCCAAATCCCAGATTCTTCTGCCAATGCTAGGCTAATATACTAGCACCGGCTTATTAATTTGAATTTCTCTAATTTTCAGTCTGTGAGTTTTGTTGTATAGACTGGAATAAAATTTTACCATTTATGGCAACAGACATTTTAAAATAATGCTCTAAAGGAGAAATTTGAGCTAGAAAGACAACATAGTTTTAGATGATTTGGGAAACTCATTGCCTACATCCAATTAATATTAACAGTAACTTAAAAAATATTTTAAGCAAAGTCTTTTACTAGGTCTGAAGATGACTATTTGCTCAGTTTAATTGCACATCAGTAGAGCTGTGTTTCCTAAAAGGCTTGCTAGAATAGTTTTTAGGTGGAAAAATTAATCAGTGAAACTTTGTGACATGTGATATTAAACAGCTTCTTTGCCTTAGCACTTTTCAGACCCTTTAATATGTTAATATGGGCTATGAATCTCTGAAAGGAAATAAAGCATAGAGCCTCAAAAGTTTATTTGACCATGAACAGGGTTTGGCAAAATATAATCCAGGGTCCAAAGGCTGCCTACAGCCTGTTATCTGTTTAGTCTGTGAACTGAGAATGTTTTTGATATTTTTAAAGCATTGTGAAAAACGAACAAACAAAAACAAGAGAGTTTATGACAGAGACCATACAGCCTACAAGGCCCAAGATAATTACTATCTGGCCTTTTATGTGAAAAGATTGCCGAATCCTGCCCTAAACAACATCCTCATCATCATCACTGCCCACATCACAGTGGCTGACCTGCAAGGGACTGTCAATGCCTTCCCCTCTTATCCATTTTGTTAGTTTACAAGCTACCGGAATGCAATAGACCTGAAATGGAATGGCTTTTAGAAAGGAGAACTTATTAAGTTGCAAGTTTATAGTTCTAAGGCCATGAAAATGTTCAAATTGAGGCACCAGCAAGAGGTTACCTTCACTCAAGAAAGGACGATGAAGTTCTGGGTTTCTCTCTTGGCTGGGAGGGCACATGGCAACATCTGCCAGCTTTCTCTCCTGGCTTCTTGTTTCATGAAGCTCCCCCAGAGGTATTTTCCTTCTTCATCTCCAAAGCCCTCTGAAGGAGTGGACTCTGTTGGTTCTGGTTGCTCTAAAGCTTTTCCCAATGTGGTTCCCTCTTAAAAAGCTCCAGTAAGCAGCCCTACCTTGAATGGGTGGAGACACATCTTCATGGAAACCATCTAATCAAAAGTTACCACCCACAACTGACTGGGTCACATCTCCATGGAAACAATAAGAAAGGTCCCACCCAGCAATATTGAATGAGGATTAAAGGACATGGCTTTTCTGGGGGCACATAATAGCTTCAAACCATCACACCCATGGATGCCAATCTCCCATAAAGAGGTGATGTCCATCGTTCCATCCCTTGAATCTGGGCTGGCCTATAATTTCTTTGATCAACAGAATATAGCAGGAATAATGCTGTGGCTGTTCTATGTAGTCTCTACCATAGGCTCTTGGAATTCTGAGTCACCATGAAAAGATCCAACTATCCTTCTGGAAAGATCACACAGAAAGGCTCCAAGACTACTTGAAGGAGAGAGGCCCAGGCAAGCCTGACTCCAAGCTATCACCATCAAGGCACCAGGTGGGTGAGTGAAGCCAGCTCCGACCCTACAGATAGCCCAAAACTGACAGAATATCACCGAGTGATCCTCGCTGATGCCCAGCTGAGCCCTGAGTAGACCCACACAGCCATGAGATATAATAAAATGGTTGGCATTTTAAACTGCTGTTTGGGGTTAGTTTGTTACACAGCAAGGGCTCATCAGACCAGTCCTCATCACCGTTACTGTTTTGCAGGCTCTCCCAGGACTGATCTATGCCGGTCCCTTTGAGAAAACAATTTGGTGTTTTTGTTTATTTGCTTAGGCCTTCCAACAGTGGTCTAAATTGATACATTTTAGCCTTGTAATGTACATATTTTGTCAAATATCACAATATGCAGGGGACTCAGTCAGGTGTTATATACATGCAGAGACAAAAGAGCAGCCCCAACCACTGAGCCTCTTAATCTCACATCTTCCACCTACTGTTCCTGGGAGCAGAGGATTTCAAAAAGCTAAACTTTTGCTATCAAGTTGTAGTAAAATCTCTTTAGTGAGTTATAAGATCACAACATCAGGAGAAAAAGATCTCTACATATGCACCAAAGCTCACACCATAACAGATGCTCAGTGATAATATCAAGCGAATGCTTATTTCAAATTCAGGAAGGTATTGTTCGTGCATTTCTCAATAGTTGATGTATTTTTCCCTGTTGTTGATGATTTTGCCACCTAAGTCCTCTATAATCAAAATGATACTCTGAAAGCTTGCTTTGACTTGTCACACTCCTGATTACAAGTCTCTTTACAGGCTTACTGTCTTCAGAAGATTATCTTATTTCTGTAGCTGTGTAGTGCATAAACCCTTCTACTTATCCAGCTCCAGTTTCGTGATCCAGCCCCAACTTGCTCCCTTCTCTGCTTCCTGGAAGTCAGTGTCATTGCATTTTTCCTTGTTCCTAAAACATATCATGTCCTCTTATGACTCCGTGGCTTCGTACATGCTGATCCTTCTTCCTGTAATGCACTTCTCTGCTTTTTTCCCTAATGCGTGTCTTCTCACCATGGCCTCTTGTTGGGAATTGAAGCGCATCCACCAGAGACACGTCCTGTCTTAGTCTCGGTCCCAACCGTGTGACTCCACATATATAGAGCGCTTTTGAGGATGTTATCAGTAAGGTGTGGCCAAACTCAATGAGCGTGGGCCTTAATCCATTATGGCTAAATCCTTACAAGCAAAGGAAATTGCAGATGTGAAAGCCAGAAGTGGAGATCATGGAATGAAGCCATCACCATGTGACTGAGGTGGCGCTCGAACCAGCACCACAATGCCACAGACTCCCGGAGAAGGCAGGGCCCCGCTGTATCTTGATTTTGGACTTCCAGCCTCCTAAACTGTGTGATGGTGACATCCTGTTGTTTAAGCTAACCAAATTGTGGTATTTGTCATAGCAGACCTGGTAAACTAAGATGCCCCTCAACTCCTATTTCATCTCCTTTGGTAAGTTTTTCAGACTCCCCCAGGAGCAGCCACCTATTTCTGTCTGTCCTAGCATGTACACCTCTTCTGTACTTCTTTAACATCTCGTTACAGTGTTGGCCACATTTGGTTACAATTTATCTTCCAGAAATAATTTTTGCTTCTCTAAGCCTCAGTTTATTCATCTGTGAAATGGAAATATTGCCTCAGTGCAGGTCTGTTGAGAGGATAAAACAGGAGAACATGTAAGCACCTGGCACTGGGCTCATGAAGTTGCTTCATAAATCTTCACTGTTTTCACTTTTCATCTATTTACAGGTAGTTTTCTCTACTCCCCAGCTCCCCTAACCCAGTGTGAGATCTCTACAAGCACATAGCATACTTCTGTCACTTCCATATCCTTTGTTCCTGCAAAGACCAGGGGCCTGGAAGATATATGTTGAACGAATTGTTCTTTCTAACCTTCTTATTTTTCCTGATTAGTTACTATATATCAATTGGGAACAGCTGGCTACCTGTGGAGGGAAATATTTAAATAGAAGAAAATACAGCCACAAAATTCTCCTTTAGGTATGGGGAGCATTATGACATGGAAGAAAGGCAGATAAGGTCCTTTGTCCTTCTAGGCTGGTGGCGACAATGCACAAGGCCATTTATCCTGCAAGCTTCTGGGGGAAAGCCAAGAACATATCTGGGCCCCATCACCATTCACAAAATGACTCAGTGCTCTCCTTGAAACTAAGGAAGCGGTGAAGATAGAACAAACTCATTTTGCGTGCAGGTGTCAAATTTAAGATCTTCATTTTGATTTATTTTTTTTACTGTGCCTCTCCTACCTACATGTTATGTATTGGAAGAACAGATTGAGATGAAGCTTCATTTAGATGCTGTTGCCTTCCCTGCTAATTGATTGTGGTGTTCTGTATCTTTTTAGTTTTTCTTAATGTAATTTATTGTGCACTCACCTGGAATTTTATTTATCACATTATGTTTTGCCGTGTCATGCCTGCAGCCTTGGAGCTTCACGTGAGCACCGAGTTGCAAAGCACTCAGTGGAGGCTGAGCTCACGGGCAGAAGGCTGATGGTTGGTGCAGACTTCTGGTGCCCTCAGCATCCTTTCACGGGTGTGGTTGTGCTGGAGTGCAGACGGTGCATCATTTAGCTGCATAAAAGCAGGAGGACCCTACTCCCCGCTGCTTTCGTGGACCAAGAATGAGAAGGGTCTCACAGGGCCAGAGATACTCACATGCATCAGGCTCTAGGCAACCTAAGTTCAGGTATCAGCTGTTTGGGTAAGTGCCTTTCAGCACTCAGAAATTGGGACCAAGGTATCCTACAGTGTACAGATCCTTAAAGCAAGAAGCCTGTATAAGGGACAGCAATCCTGTATGAACTTGGGGAACCAGTGGCCCAGGGAGCTTGCTGTCAAAAGACCCAGAGAGAGAGCCTGAGCCATTCATGAGACAACCCTGGTTGTCTCCACATGCATTTTTTTCCCACTTTTTTTGGAGGTGGGTGGGGTGTAGGGTCCATGAATCAAACCCGGTCTCCCACCTGGAAGGTGAGCACTCTCCCACTGAACCCCTGTGCACCATCTACATGCATTTATGTCATTCACTTGTATCAATAAATCCAAAGCAAGTACATCTTTGAGAAATTTCTGACCCTGTACACATATATCACAAGACTCAAAACCCAGATGGCCGATATGTAGATGAAAAAATTAGAATATTTATCTTTTACAGCTTAAAGGGTGTTATGTAAAGGTAGGTGTAATAAGGATGTATTTGGAAGGGAAATCTCAACTTTTAAAGCCTGTCTTCCATTTTCTTTGTCTTTTATTTTATTTTTACTACCCACAACAATTGTCTTGCCTTCATTTTGTTTTTTTCTGGATGTATATGCTATAAAGCAAGAAATGATTTGTGGTAGTATAACATATGCAGTTACGGTATATATTCACCTCTAAAAGCTGCCCTAGATGACAGCAAGGGAAAGCATCAGCTCTAAGGGCAATGCCCTGTTGTGGACAGTACTGATGCTCTGCCCCTCAGCCTTTGGGTCCTGCCATTGGAGGGTGCCCTGGTTGCCTTCAACTGCCGGGACCTGCATCTTACATGAAGCCCTCGTACATCTGTGCACAGCAAACAAGTGTCAAAGAAATATCCCCCAAGAGCAGCCCCCTCTCCGGGCCCTCTCTGGAAGAACAATTTTGAGGTTTGGTTCTCCGCTGGTTCCTAGAGTTTTTCACTGAGATTATACTCTGGCTATTCCGAGTGGCAACTTTCTTGATGGTGTACTTTCTGTTGTCTGTCTGCTCTTCATCGTTTCATTTCTCTATCTTGTGTTTCTTAGGATCCCCTCCCAGATAAATAGCTTGCCTTTTATTATTTCCTCTGGGTTTGCTGCTGAAGGAACCCAAAATAAGACATGCTCAGTGAAAAAGTATAGCTGAGAACCCATATGTCTTGGCAGAGGGTCTGAAGTCTGAAGAAATTGAGTGGAAAAGTCCCATTAAAAGATGGGGTGACTAAGATATGAATCTTGAGAGGAAGCGCGGGACTGCAACTGATGTTCCCGGTAAGCCAAGGAGAGACTTCGTGGAATCATTCCAACAAAGCAGCTTTGCAGACAGCTTCCTTCTCACGATTGGGTGAGGAGTACTCTCCTACAGTCTCATCTGACTTCAAACTTGGAAAATATCCTGGATCTGTCCTGTCTTCCATAGTGGTGGGGAGGGGGTGGGCTACCTTTCCAAACTAAGAAGGGTCAGATAGCTCAGATAACCTAGAGTTTCCTTTTCACCTCAGTTCCCTGTGTGTTTTCAACATACTTATGGTGGTAGAAGAGAGACCTTTTAAAGAAGCCACATGCCTGCTGTTGGAGAAAGTTGAAAAAAAAAACCTTAACTTGCCTTTTGATATTTCAATTTAAGACTAGGAATATGGAATTACAGAAAATCAATTTTAGGAAGGACCTTGAAGATCATCTGGCTAGTCCAAATTCCTATTCACACCTTCATATCTCTCGAACGTACTATTAAATAGTAGGCAATCAGCGAGTATTTTCTACGTGTCAGTTTGAATGAATCAAGTGCCCTTCAGACCATCTTGAACACCAGCTAATTATAGAGAGATGGCTTCCTTCCAGGGCAATCCACTCCCTCCCTACCTATCTCAATCAGCAGTCCTTCCCTATGGTCCCCTATGGCTTTAATTCATTCATCCTAATGCTCCTACTTAAGGCCCTGCAGAAGAAAACTCGGTGCAGTGTCACCTTCCAGCTACACTGTCTTTAATCTGTTTTCCAAGAAACACATCCACCAGCCTTTCAACTGTTCTTCAGAGGAGCTATTCATGGGTCCTGCTCACTTGCCCTGCTCATCAATTGTGTTGTGTCCATCTTAACAGGTCTCCCTGTACTTGATTTTCCTTGAATTTTGGCTACAAAGTGTTTAGTGAGCGTACTAACCCTCCCAGTGTGTTGAAAAATGAAGTTGGAGTGCAGAGGTCTGCTAAAATCTGGATGGTACTACACCTCTCCTGGCTGTTAGGCTGCCAATTAAACAATTGCCTTTCCCAGCAGGCTTCTATTTATGCTCACCCATCTGGCAGTTATGAGTAATTAGTAAGGTTGATAGTAGCATTTTTTGCTGTAAGTAATCTATTGATTTTTCTTTGCTGGCTCTAAAAGTGTTCTCTATTCAAAAGCATGGGTGTTGTCTTCTCATTTCTGCCTGGCTGCTCAGATATGACTAAGAATTGGAAATGGGCATCTCAACCATATGCCACAACTAAGAGTTTCATTATTTTTAATTTAAAAGATATGTCTTCTAGTTTGCTAGCTGCTGAAATGCAATATACCAGAAACAGAACAGTTTTTAAAAGGGGGAATTTACTAAGTTGCAAGTTTACACTTTTTAGGCCGTGGAACCATCCAAATTAAAGCAAGTCTATAGAAATGTCCAGTCTAAGGCATCCAAGGAAGGATACCTTGATTGAAGAAGGCTGATGAAGTTCAGGGTTTCTCTCTTAAGTGGAAAGGCACATGGTGAACACAACATCTTCTGCTAGCTTCCTCTCCAGGCCTCCTGTTTCATAAAGCTCCCCCAGGCACATTTTCCTCCTTCATCTCCAAAATTTCTGGCTGGTAGACTCTTTGCTTTGTGGTACTGTGGCATTCTCTGCTCTCTCAGAATCTCCAAAGGTTACTGGCTGGTGGACTCTGTGGTTCTCTTAGCCTTGTGGCTCTACTCAGCTCTGCTGTGGCTTTCTTGTCCTTCTCAAAAGGCATTCTCTCTGAGAAATATCTCTTCTTTTATAGGATCCCAGTAAAGTAATCAAGACCCACCTGGAATGGGTGTAGACACCTCTCCACCTAATCAAGTTTAATACCCACACTTGATTGAATCACATCTCCTTGGAGATAATGTAATTAAAGCTTTCAAAATACAGTACTGAATAGGGATTAGAAGAAATGGCTGTCTTCACAAAATGGGATTAGGATTAAAACATGGCTTTCCTGGGGTACATAAATCCTTTAAAACCAGCATGATATGATATGAACTAATGAAAGTAAGAGTTAAACTATGGTGCTCATGATTCTTTTTGCACTCTTCTAATGTCTGTCACTACTGCAGAGTACTCTAAGGCCTGCCATCTGAGTTCAGTCAAAGATAAAAACTTGAGAATTGATGATTGAGGTGACAAACTTATCTTATATCCATGGACCCCCATAGACTAGTTCCTTTTTCTAAGTCAGTTTTCTAATAAGTATAGCAATGGAAGGTTGTTATTCAAATGACACATGACTCCTCACTTATGCATCTGTCGCTATCCTAAATGACATTTACTCTTCTCTTCTCTTGCTAGCATGCAAGGAAGGTTTGATATCACCTGTCAGTGGGACATCAGGCAGAAGAAAAAATGTGGAATTGGATATGGGGATGTGCTGGTTTGAAAGGATGTATGTACCCTCGAAAAGCCATATTTTAATCCTAACTCCATTTTGTAAAGGCAGCTGTTTTTTCTAATCCCTATTCAGTACTGTATGTTTGAAGCTTTAATTAGGTCATCTCCCTGGAGATGTGACTCAAGAGTGGTTGTTAAATTGGATTAGGTGGAGACATGTCTCTACCCATTTGGGTAGGTCTTGATCACTTTACTGGAATCCTATAAAAGAGGAAACATTTTGGACAATGAGGGAGATTCTAAGTAGGCAGAGAACACTGCAGCACCATGAAGCAAAGAGTCCACCAGCCAGCAATTTTGGAGGTGAAGAAGAAAAACACCTCTGGAGAGGAAGCTAAGCAAATGACACTGTGTTTCCCCTTTCAGCTGAGAGAGAAACCCTGACCCTGTTTGCCATGTGCCTTTCCACTTGAGAGAGAAACCCTGAACTTCATTGGCCTTCTTGAATCAAGGTATCTTTCCCTGGATGCCTTCGATTGGACATTTCTATAGACTTGTTTTAATTGGGACATTATCTTGGCCTTAGAACTGTAAACCTGCAACTTATTAAATTCCCCCCTTTAAAAGCCATTCCGTTTCTGGTATATTGCATTCTGACAGTTAGCAAACTGGAACAGGGGATGTGGAAGAAAATTGCGCCAAGCAGGAGGTTCTGGTTTGAGTGTGATAACCCTATTCCTAGGAAGACAGAACACTGAAGAAGGCCAAGTTTGGACATCAAGTGAATGAGTTCAATTTTGGACATGTTGATTTTGCAGTGTTGTTGAGAAATCTAAGAATAAAAACGACATATATTTGGATATATTTGTTTTGAATCCTGGAGAAGAAGTGTCAGTTGGAGAAAGAAGTTTATGAATCATCTGCAAATAGATGACGATGGATAGTGTAAGTTAGGGATATAGAATTTAAGACTGAGGAGAGGTCTCTAAACCAGGCTTTAACCAACAGCAGGTTGAGCTCCTCTCACACTTTGAAACTGTCTGATTTCCTCTTCTCTTGCATCTCTTTCAGTTTAACTGGAGAAAGTCTTCTGCTTTCTGTGATTAGATTAGGCCCACCCAGATAATCCAGGGTAGCCTCTCTTTCTTAAGATACACAACCTTAATAACATTTGCAAAGTCCCTTTGCCAAAGAAGGTAATATCAGGCAGAATTGCATTTTAGGATTCGGGTGTGGGCATCTTGTGAGGAAGGGAAAAGGCACTCTGCTTACCACAGTATGACTTTTTTCCCTGATGTACTCCTATTTATCCTCTAAGTTCCAACACAAATGTCACTTTTTCTTATACATTCTCCTAGTGGGCCCAGCCCCAGGAAGGACCTTTCTTAGTTTCCCCAAGCCTTTGGCCAGACTTTCAGTTTTATCACATTGTGCTATTACTATTGATGCATTGTTTCTACCACAGACTTTCAATGTTTGAGGAGTGAGATGATGATTTATTTGTCCACACTCACAGAAGAAAACAAAGAAAGAGTGTTGAGTTTCAATTTTAAATTATATCCAGTCCAGTTTTTTAGACCATTCCAAACTCCCTATAATTCAATGATAGAGAGTTGGGATCCGCAAATCTCTGTTAAAAGAGCTGTGCTTGTATTCTCATTTGAGATATTTAATTTAATCCTTCCAACAGCCTCTTGTGATATGTATGACCTTTCTTCCCATTTGATAAGCAAACTGAATCACAGAGTGGTAAGGAACTGGCCTGAGTATAGGCCATGGTCAGTAAGTGGGAGAATGGCCCCTCTGAAACAGGCCTCGAGGTTTCTAGGGCCATGAATTGCTTTTTTTCCATATTACCTCGACTTATTAATTTTACCATTTTAATCTCTGCCTTAAAAGAGGCCTCATTGGTGTGATTTCTGGCATCTTTGTCCCTGTGTCAGGCAAATGTGAAGTTCAGGGTTATTTCCTCTTCTCTTACCCCTCCACTACCTCACATCCTACCATCTCCATCCCGGCAGGGATTGCATACATGTCTGGTCCATTGCTTCTGCACCTCTGTGCATCAGAAAGGATTCTGAGAGACACATGAGAAATCATAGATGAGAAGGCAGAGTTTGCCAGAAGAGAGAGGCGTGCCATGCAATCCGAGTAGAGGCCTTCTGGCTCTCCTCAGAGAAGCCCTGGATATAACTTGGAGCATTCTGTACACAGAAAAGAAGTTTCCAAGATAGAGGGGGAAGAAAGGAATAGAAAAAAAGTAGGCAGGGGAAAAAATTTTGCCTTAAGATATTAAGCAGCAAGCTTGTGTTGGAATTGAGAAAGAGAAGTATGCCTTGGGTCTGTCATAAAAGATTTATTCTCATTTAAATTCTAAACCTTCTCAGTAATAGGCAACTTGGAGAAATTGTTTTCTATTTCTTTTTATGTAAGTGAGGAAGTTGTCAGCTTTTTAAGCTACTTTTTAAGCATTTGGTGAAACTGTCCATCAATTTAGTCATCATTTATATAGCTTATTATATTTTCATGGAATGTCATGATCGATGGATCCCTGACTTCCACCCCATTTGGGGATGTGCTAATGCAATATTGCTTGTTCTCTCTCACTCTCATAGCCTATCGGTGCTTCTTGCATCAGGGTATATGGGACGTAATATTTAAAATTTGCTTTGGAGATTGCATTAACTGGTGTTTATGGTATTAAAGGGAGGGATTAAATCATTCTATTTTATTTAAACCACTGTGTATAACTTTGCAATGAGTGTAACAAAAGGGATGAAGTATTCACAAGAGTGAATTCTCTTCCCTGGTAAACACAAAATCCCATGGACTAAACTGGGATTAAGGAGAGAAAGGAGAAAAAGTCTCTAAATTTGATGCTTACTGGCACAGTTTTGAAATTACTTTCTGTTTTGCTGCATATGCTCATTTAACATGCAGTCCTCTACTATGGGGGAATGAGAATGTACTGAAGCAGGAGGCAGGTTACTGATACTTAAATCTGCCTTTTCTTAACTTTTTGTGTAGGGCCTTGAGTTAGGGATACGCGAGTTGTTAGTGACAGAGTCAGAACTAGGCTCTGCCTGGACCCTCACTGTCTTTAAATGCAAAATGTGTCACATCGAGGAGTTGAATGAAACCAGGGTTCTTAAATATTTATTGTAGCAATCTGTTAACTCCCTGTCTTTAGGCTCTTCTTTTAATCCATCCCTATTTCACAATATATAAAACATACTCAGATTCTATGCAGTGATGTTCATGAAACCCAAACATCTAGCTTTTTAAAGGGTTCAAGAGTCATTTCCCATTTTTCTGGTTGCCCCTGTGTTCTTGGTGCTTCTGGATCGGGAATCAAGATTGCGTTTGCATGACAAGGTGACCACTGATGCAGAGAATGTGGTTGGGCTCCCAGATGCCCCAGTGTGTCCTCTCATACAGCCTGGGGCACTGCCACAAGCTAGGACTGTAGAGGCACAGATGAAAGAAAGCCAGGCTGCTGACTTCCCAACAAACAGGGAAGCTTTTGTGGAGTGGATACTTTCATGGAAGCCAGTCATACTGAAAAGATGAGACATGGATCTCTTAAAGGAAGGGGCAGGTATTAACATGAACTCAGAGTCAAGGGAGCAGGTGGGATGGACAGGAACAACCCAAGGGACAGCGCTGGCTGGAGCTAAGAGAACAAAGCTGTGACCTTGGCATTCCTGACCCCCCCCCCCAGCTGCTTTACAGAGGCTCTCACCTAGATCTCACCCTGTATACTGTATTGCAACGCCCTTCCTCTTCTCTCATGTTCAAGATTTTCTCTCTCACTATCCACCTCCTCAGAACAGCCCCAGATGCTTAAGCAAGCTTAATCTCTTGCCTCATAGCTATAGTGGTAGCTGGTATGTTCTTCAAAGTCAGGCAGAACTGATTTTTAATTTTATCTTTGCCACACTACTGGGTGTAGTTCAAAAATCTAGTACCTAGTGTCTCCATTCATAAGGAGGAAAAGATAGTGATCGCGATGCTGATAGCAGAAGGTGCTGTTTATTAAATGCTTGCATGATACAAGGAGCCGTGGTAAGTAATCGTTAGTCTGGGGCAGCTGCTTTGACAAAGAGCACAGACTGGGTCACTTAAATAATAGGAATTTATTCTATCACAGTTTGGAAAGTGAAAGTCCAAAATCGTGGTATTAAGCCATGCCTTCTCCTGGAGTCTGTGGCATCTGGTGACGGTTGATCTGAACCACTTAGGATGAAGTCACACCTTTGTTCATTTGGGCCTCATCTTACCTAAAGGATTCAAATGGGCTCACATCCACAGGGCCAGGGATTAAGAGTTGAACATGTCTTTGTAGAGAACATAATCCAGTCCATAATGGCAATTTACAGAGATTTTCATTTAATTCATTATATATCTATATATAATATATTTATATTAGAAAGCATTGTCTGTCCCATACAGATGAAGATGTTTGAGAGTTACTTAGCTTGAAGGTCATGCAAGTAATGACAAAGCTGGGATTTAAATTTAGCACTGTTGGAGTCTTAGAACTTGAGTTCTTAGTTGCTGTAGTATGCAGCCTCTTAAAACAAATATCTGTGGGATTTTTATGAGGAGGAAATGAAATTTTGCATGGAAAGTAGCATATAGCAGACCCTAGCAAGTGCTAATTTTCTTGAGTCAGTTAATTTTAGGAAATAATGCCTTAATCCAAAATATATAGTTAAAAGGTAGAACTTGCAAGCAAGGTGGCAATTTGGGGAAGCATTTTTGGATGTAGAGCCACTTTTTATTCCCTTAAAATGTAATTAGATGAAGAGGGCAACTGCCTGTGGCATATAGATTGGTTTGGAAGTAACACACTATACCCCAAGTTTTGATTACTTCTCTTTCATTTCATTAAGGCAGAACACTGTAGCTTTTGAATTACACATCCACATGTCCTGTCTTCTTCAGCAGTTTTCTTTGAAAAGTCATGCAATATAGGCTTTCTGAAAGGGGGAGGTATGTTAAAACCAGGGGCTCCTGCAAGATGGATTGAATGCTGACATGGTCAAAGAAACATGATGGTCCAACAACCAAAATATATTTTAAAAATAATTTAAGCTCCTTACCAACATTTCAAAATGACCATGAAGGAGGAAATCAGCCCATTGTATCATTTCTTAGAATTTCCATTCACTTCTTTCATTCCCCAAGTACCTCCTTTTCCCCCAGGGCTTCCACCTGCCTCTTCAGTACTGTCACTTTCTTCTGAATTCTCTGTCATAAACTCTCAATTATCTAATTTGACAGCAGGTGGACCCTCCTTCGAGGATCCAGAGGGTAAGAAGCAAAGGGGTCAAAACCCACAAGTCTCTCAAATAAGCAGAGGGAAAGGATATGTTGGGGAAGTCATACTTATTTCTGTCTTGATATATGACAGCAAATCGCCTTGGGCTTGAGGCCAGGTTGAGGTTGACTCATGTATCAGTCCCACTGGCTTTCCAGCAGGCTGGAAGTAGAGGCATCTTGGCAGCATCGGTTGGTGGCCGTGAGTGTTTTCTCTGTGTAAGGCACTATGCTGATCGCTGGGGAGATGAGAGACTTTCTAACTGGGTGTACCTACTGTCCCTTCCAAGGCTAGCCAGTTCACTGCAGCCTGTGATGGGAGGGAGGTGTTAAATTCAGTGCCCCATTCTACCCAAGACAGAGCGTTTAACTGGAAGGGACATTCTTTAGGTTTGTGCCACAGGCTCTTGGGTAAAGTGACTTACTTTGTGAATCACAGATTTATGGATGACACATCTGGAAAACATTATAAAAGTTCTGGATACTAGAATTGGGTTCTGAAACAATTTTAACCGACTAGACTAATGAGTCGAATCTATAATGATTAAATTTAACAGTGATAATTTTCATTTCCTAAGTAGAGGTCAAAATAAAAAAACAAAAAAAATCTAACTGCCAAGTGCAGGAATGAGAGTTGAAGAATAAGTCCTCCTTTAAAAGCAGCCCATTGATAAGGACGTGGATTTTCAGATTCACTGTTGGCTCAATACTATTTCTTCATCAGGGTGATGACAGCACAAATATAAATGTAATTGGAAACATCCTTGGTACTCACAGAGCTAACCGATTAGCCACTTCCGGGATGTTTTGTTCAGTTCTCTTTGTGTACTTTAAGAGAAGAGTTGAAAAGATGGAGCTTATTTAGTAGAGTGACAGACAAAACTGAGCCTCGTGGGGAGAGGATGGATTAGGCTACAGTAGGAAAAAATTATATGATAGCGCTGAGTTCAGAGGGAACCACCTGGCTTGGTGAGGCCTCAGAAGGGAGAACTAGGATCTGTCACAGATGATATGAAAAGGTAGAGTTTTAGTCCACAAGGTAATTTTTATAAATGTAGCCCATGTATTGCTGAGATTTTCCTGCCCCTTCAGTGTCAATTCAGGTTATAGGAAGCCCATTTCTCTGCAAGTGGAAACAAAGTGTGCTCCCACGGAATTTGCATGGCCCAGACAATTCACTTCCTAGGGATTTGTGTTCATAAAATACTTCGCTGGAGACTTAGGAAGATGAAGAGATATAAATCACAACATTTTTGGAATAGAGTTCACTGGTAGATGTTCCTATTTTTAACTATCCTGTAGACATTTTCACAACTCAGTGTTCAGTACCCCACCCTGTTTCTGTAGCTTTGTTTTTTTTACTTACTCCCATTTTCTCTCTTGGCTCTCTCTTCTACATGGCACTGTTTAGCTATATCTTTTCTTATCTGGCCTCCCACTAATTCTTGCCCATAAGAGCTGGCCTCCTTCAGGCAAGGCTTCAACAAGATTTGCCTGAACAAAAGCTGTAACCGTCCTAGCAGAATCTCAAGTGCTGTCTTTTAAGCAAATCCATTGCCGTAACCCACTACAATTACAAGTCAAATTCTGTGAGAATAAAGGGAGTTAACTCAGGAAGTCCCAAATCCTTTGCTCCATGACTGGAAATGTTTGGAGATCGGATAACAACCCACCTGGAATTGGGCCGTTGTGCTTCAAGCTTCCATTGTAGGGTGGGACCAAAATGCTCATTAGTTCTGATAGACTATTAATGTCTAATTAGCACTCAGCTATGAATTGCTGATAATTACTTGGTGTGGACCAAAAAGCAATTTTGGCAGGGGCCACTGTTGTGTTGATTTGAATTATTCATTCCACAAGTCTTTGTGGCGCCTTCGTATGCTCCATTCGTGGTGCCAGGAATGCCATATCGAGTACAAAAAGATGACATGCCATCCTCGGGGAATAATAATGATACCACGTTTACGTGGCATTTCTGAAAGACCCATGGTGGATACATGGGGGTGTGGGGGTGGGAAAGGAAATCAGTAGACACCTCAATTTACT
This sequence comes from Myrmecophaga tridactyla, assembly GCA_004026745.1. Classification (NCBI taxonomy): domain Eukaryota; kingdom Metazoa; phylum Chordata; class Mammalia; order Pilosa; family Myrmecophagidae; genus Myrmecophaga; species Myrmecophaga tridactyla. The sequence goes on along the minus strand of PVIY010000698.1, from coordinate 119,290 downwards.
ACATGGAAGAGGCTATATAGTTAAAAATACGATGATAAAAATGTTCTTTCATTAATTGTAACTAATGCAATGTGTTATAATAGTGTGGTGTATGGAAACTCTGTATTTTATGTATGATTTTTCTATAAAGCTACAATATCTCTAAGTAAAAAAAAAAAGGTTTATTACCCTGAAGAAAAAAAGAGACTAGGCTTATGTGATTGTAGCAATCATCATTCTCCAGAGAAACAACCGATAGGAGATTGTGTGTGTGTGTGTGTGTATGTATGTATTTGTGTGTGCTTATTTTAAGGAATTGGCTTACAGGATTGGGGAACTGGCAAGTCCAAAATCCATAGACCAGGATTATAGGCTTGAGACTGAGGCAGGATTTATGCTGCAGGTTTTTTTTTTTAAATCTTTTTATTTTGCAATACTTTCAAACTTACAGGACAGTTGCAAAAATAATAAACCCCATACAGAGAACTCCAACATACTCCTAGCAACCTCCTCAGATATGCAGAGCCACCTATTTTAACATTTTGCCACATTTTCAATATCATTCTGTTAATCTACCAACTAATATATATTGATCTATATGTTTACTATCTATTCATTTATAAATCAATTTTATGAACACTTAAATAGGTTGTATATGGCATGCTCCTTGAACATTTAACACTGCATAAACATTTCGTAAGAACAAGGGTATTCACTTATGTAACCGCCCTAAGTGCAGTTTTCAAGTTCAAGAAATTTAACCTTGATATCATACTTATACTCTATATTCATTTTTTTGTATGTCCCCAAAATGCCTTTTGGCCCCCTTTCCTCCTTTATTAGATCCTATGCAGAATCACATACTGCATTTAACTGCATTGTCTGCCTTATACAACATAAACCTCATCATCTCAGTCTCTCCAAGCATACCATCCAGTGCATTCACTCAAATTTATGCTAACCCAACACCCTCATAACCTCCTATTACCAAAATTTTTCCATCTCTCCAAACAAGAATACCACACTCATCCTACATTAACTCCCCTTATACCCAGCCCTGCTCTTTGCTAGTTGTATTAAAATTTCTGTCTCTGTGAGTGTGCATATTCCTTGATATTGTCTTGTAGTTACCATGGCACTTAAATTTCACATCCTAAATCTATAATTCCCTGTTTTCCTAGATAGTAATTTTATATCAGTGTTATATACTAACCCTATGTACCCTAAAACCTCTCGCCTTTTTGTGGTTCTTGTTATAAATTACATGATCATATATTATGAGTCCAAAACCACTGCTTTATCATTGCATTTTATACATTTGCCTTTTTAGATCCTGTAAGAAGTAAAAAGTGGAGTTGCAAACCAAAATCAGAAAAGTACTGGCATTTATATTTAGTACAATTACCTATGTCATTATCCTTACCAGAGATCCTTATTTCTTCTTGTGGCTTCAATATGTAGTCTATAGTCCTTTCTTTTCACCTGCAAGACCCATTTTTAGCATTTCTTCTAAGGCTAGTCTAGAGGTGATAAACTCTTAGCTTTTGTTTATCTGGAAAAGTCTTAATCTCGCTCTCTTTTTTTGTTGCATGGGCAGGCACCAAGAATCGAACCCAGGTCTCTGGCATGGCAGGTGAGAATTCTGCCACTGAGCCACCATCACACTGCCCTCTTGTCCTCAGTTTTGAAAGAAAGTGTGTCAGATAAAGAATTCTTGGCTGACCATTGTTTGCTTTCAGCACTTTAAATATATCATCTTCCATCTTCCCTCTATGGTTTCCAAAGAGAATACAGCAATTAATCCTATTGAAGCTCCCTTGTATGTGACATATTGCTTCTCTCTTATGGTTTTCATAATTCTCTCTTTATCTTTGTCATTCAATAGTTTGATCAGAAAATGACACATTTGGGTATATTAGGGTTTATCCTGTGTAGAATTCATTAAGTATCTTAGACGTGTGTATTTATGTATTTCATTTAATTTGCAAAGTTTCCAGCCATTATTTCTGTGCTGATTTGAAGCTGTTACATACCTCAGACAAAAACATGCTTTTTAATCCAATCTTGTAGGTGCAGACTTATTGTAGATGGGAACTTTTGATTAGATTATATCCATGATATGTGGCCCGGCCCATTCAAGGTGGGTCTTGATTAGTTTACTGGAGTCCTTAAAAAAGCCAGCATAGAACAGACACAGACTTTTGGAAATGTAGGATAGCCCCCAGCAGAAGCCAGAAGGATGCACAGGAGCCGAGAGCCATTTTGTTACCAACCCAGGAGAGAGGGACCGGCAGATGTCACCACGTGCCTTCTCGTGTGACACAGGAACCCAGGTGCTGTCTTTCCTCTGAGAAGGTGTCCTCTGGTTGGTGCCTTAATTTGGACATTTTCACAGCCTTAGAACTGTAACTTGTACATTAATAAGTCCTCTTTGTAAAAGCCATCCACTTCTGGTATATTGCTTTCTGGCAGCATTCACAAACTGAAACCACTTCCTTGAATATCCTCTTCTCTCCTTTCTATTTTTCTTCTCCTCTGGAATTTCCACAATGTATCTATTTGTAGAGTTGTTGGTGTCCCACAGGTTCCTCAGGCTCTGTTCACTTTTCTTCATTCTTTGTCCTTCTGCTTCTCAGATTGGATGGCTTCACTAGTCTTCTCTTGATGTGCACTCGTTCTTTCTTTCTCCAGCTCCAATCTCCCCTTAGGTGAACTTCTAATGTGTCTTACTATTATGTTCAGTTTTGCTTGGTTCCTTTTCATAATTTTGCCCTCTTTATCTATACTCTTTTTGTGTTCATCCATCATTTTCCTGATTTCCTTTTGTTATTTGTCCATTTTTTCCTTTAGGTTTTTGAGTATATCTAGGACCATTTATTAAAAATCTCTGTCTGGAGTGCGCCAGGTCTTATCTTCCTTACTGATGGTTTTAATGCTTCAGTCTCCTCTGCCAGGGCCATAGATCCCTGTTTCTTTCTCTATTTTTGTAATATTTTGTTGAAACCTGGGCATTTTGATATTTTAATGTGTTATTGCTGGAATTGCAACTCTGAGGCATCTGTTCCTTAACTTTGCATCCAGCTAGTGCTATCACAGAGCATTCTTTAAATGCCAGGAGCTAACAAAACAAACAAAAAGGGGAAAATCAAAACACCTTTCCCAGTCTTTCCAGATTGACCTGTGTAACTGTTGTCCTTCTGAGCTTGTCCATACAGTGGGCTTGGAAAATAGGTCCATGCCAAAGAATAGGAGTCTCCTTGATCTTTCTGCTGATGCATCTTCTCTTGGACATGTACATGTGGCCCTAGGAATTCACCCTTTTGCACAGGTACACATATCCCCCTTCCCTAGGAAATGATTCCCTCATGGTCCTCGGCACTGCACCGTATGCCCTACAGTCAGAAATCCACTGCCCTAGGCAGCACAATCTGTTCTCCCATAGCATCTGCAGGAGAGCTCTGTGAGTTGCCTTCTACCCCAATGCACGTTCTGGGATGGCAAGTCCCTAAGGCCATCACCACATACTGCCAGGCACACGTGACCCGAGTATGTGGATAAAGGGTACTTTGCTCCCTCCAGAGCCGGGGCCAGGGAGCTGCACTGGGGGTGTGGGCCAGCTCTGTACCAGAAGGGTGAGGGGTGGGGAGGGGTCTCGTGAGAGCGCCACAGCATCCTACTGCTTTTTTGGGATAGTTTCTTTTTGATTCAGTGCTCATCTTATTATTCAGCTCTTCGACTCTTTTCTGGAGTTTTGAGAAAGGTGTTTCTGTCAGTTCCTGCTGGTGGTTCAAAGCTTCTATGGAAAGACATAGCCCAGAAGATTCTTGCTGTACTGTTTTGATTAGGGTAGGCCTCTGTGCTGTAGTTATGTTTTCTTTTTATAACTCTATGAAGACATAATTAACTACATTAAATGATACATATTTAAAAGGTGCACAGTTTGATAATTTTTGGCATATGCATGCAGCATTGAAACCATAACCACAATAAAAATAATGAACATTTCCAATATCCCCCAATTTTTCTAGTTCCATTTTAGACCTTTTTCCCTGAACAATAAACTTTATCTTCTAGAGCAGTTTTTTATTTACAGAAAAATCACACAGAAAGTGTAGCGTTCCCATATACCCACCATACACACAGTTCCCCCTATTATTGCTATATTATGTTGATATGGTACATTTGTTATAATTGATGAACCAATATTGATACATTTTTATTAACTAAAGTCCGTAGTTTATATTAGAGTTCACTCTTTCTGTTACACAGTCCTATAGGTTTCAACAAATGTACAATGTCATTCATCCACCATCTCAATATCATTCAGAATAGTTTCACTGCCCTAAAATGCCCTGTAATCTACCTTTTCACCCTTCCCCCCCTCCCTGAATGCTGGAAACTGCTTCTCTTTTTTCCAACTCTATAGTTTTACCTTTTCCAGAAGGTCAATCTAGTTTGAATCATATAGTATTTAACTTTTTCAGAGTGGGTCCTTTCACGTAGCAATATAACTTAACGTTCCTCCATGTCTTTCACAGCTTGATAGCTCATTTATTCTTATCACTGAATAATAATGCCATTGTATGGATATACTACAGTTTTTTGTCCATTTACATATTAAAGGATATCTTGGTTGCTTCCAATTTCTGGCAATTATAAACTTTAAGCTTTCACATGCATATTTTTTATGAAGACATATGTTTTCAACTTATTGGGTAAATACCTAGGATTATGATTCCTAGATCATTTGGTAAGTGTAGATTTAGTTTTGTGAGAAACTGCCAGACTGTCTTCCAAAGTGGCTATATCATTTTGAATTCCCACCAGCAATGAATCAAAGTTCCATTTGCTCCACATTCTCTTCAGCATTTAGTGTTGTCAGTGTTTTGGATTTTAGCTATTCTAATAGGTCTGAAATCGTATCTCCTAACTTGCAATTTCCTAATGACATATGATGTTGAGCTGCTTTTTAGCCAGCTGTGTATTTTCTTTGGTGGGGTGTCTGTTAACATCTTTTGACCATTTTGTATTTGCTTTTTTTCTTATTGTTGAATTTTAATAGTTCTTTGTATGGCTTGGATACAAGTCCTTTATCAGATATGTGTTTTGCAAATATTTTCTCCTAGTCTTTGTCTTGTCTTTTCATTCTCTTAGTCTTTGGTGTTTTAGCTATATCCATTGCATTTTTACTGGTAGTCATAGGAACAATAATATATAACATTAATGTTTTGCAGTATATTGACAGTTAATATTGCACCATTTCTGTAAAATATAAGGTCATCAAGACTATATGGCTCTATTTACTGCTCCACCACCTGTCTTTTAATGCTATGGTGTCATAGGGTACAAACACCCAAAATGAACTGTTACAATATTTGTTAAAACAGTCATATGTGGTTTTTAAAAGCTAAAAAGGAAAAAAGATAGTCTATTATGTTTACCTACATATTTAACATTTCTGGTGCTGGTCATGCCTTTCTAGAGAGCTGAGTTTCCATCTGGTATCATTTATCTTCAGCCTGAAGAACTTAATTCAGTTTTCCTGGAGTGCAGGTCTACTAATATTAAACTCTTTTAATATTTAGTTTTTGTATATCTAAAGATGTCCCAATCTCACCCTATTCTTGATGGATATTATTTGCTTGAATGTCATTCTAGCTGAGTGTGTTTTTTATTCGTTTGCTTATTTTCTACCAACACATCAAAAATGTCATTCCACTGTCTACTGACTTTAGTCATCTCTGATGAGAGGTTAGGTAACATTTGCATCTTCCCCTGTATGTAGGAATGTATGTGCCTTTTTTTTTTTTTTTCGATGGCTTTCAATGTATTTTCTTTAAGTGGTTTTAAGGTGTGTGATTTTCATGTTTTTAGGTATATTCTTCCCTTTATTTATCCTGTTTGGGGTGTGCTGACTTCAGTGATGTGTAAGTTTACATTTTCATTAAATTTGAAGATGTTTAGGCCACTGTTTCTTCAAATATTTTTTTCTGTCCTGTGGTAGGCAGAATAACAGCCCCTTTAAAAGTTCTCCATGTCCTAATTACCAGTATCTCTGAACATGTCACTTTATATGACAAGAGGGACTTTGAAGATGTGTTTAAATTAATGAACTCAAGATATGAGGGGATTATGCTGGATTATGCCAGTGGGTCCAATTAATCACAAGGGCCCTTAAAAGTGGAAGAGAATGCAGAAGAGGTCATAGCGGTGCAATTGTAAGGAGGATTTAACCCACACTGCTGGCTTTTAAGATAGAAGAAGAAAGCCACAAGCCCAGGAATGTGGGAGTCCTCTAGGAGCTGTAAAGGTCAAGGAAATGGATGATTTCCTAGAGCCTTCCTGTCATGGTTAGGTTCTAGTGTCAACTTGGCCAAAAGATGGTGCCCAGTTGTCTGGGCAGGCAAGCCCTGGCTGACATTGCTGTAAGGATGTTTCATGGCCAGTTGATAAACTGGAAGGCTGGTGTATTATATCATCAGTCAGTTGATTCCATCTGTGGCTGATTATAGCTGTGCTCAACTAAGTCATGCTCCCCACCCAAATGCAATACTCCAATCAGTTGAAAAGAGAATATTTCACTTCTTGTTCAGTCAGCAAACCTCACCTGTGGAGTTCATCCAGCCCCTTCATTGAAGCTGCCAGCTTCACAGCCTTCCCTGCAGATTTTGGACTCTTCCATTCCCATGGTTATGTAAGACATGCTTATAAATCTCATATTTACAGATATCTCCTGCTGCTTCTGTTTCTCTAGAGAGCCCTGACTAATACACTTCCCTAAGTTGCAGTTTTAAGGTACAATTTTTTCTTCTCAAAGAAACCTGAGTTCTTACTCTTAAGACCTTTCAACTGATTGAATGAGACCTATCCACGTTATTGAGGGTAATACCCTTTACTAAAACCAATTGATTAATACTTACCTGGCAGGGGAAAAACTATAATCATGAAGGTACTTTGCCCAGGGCAAGGCTTATACATTGTACTGTAGATGTGCTGATACCTGCAATTTCTCCAAATGTGGGAAACTCAAACTGTATATTTTGTGGTAGTGGGGAACTGCATTTGTGTTCATCCTGAAAAAAAAAGGACCACTGATTGTCAGCCACATATACAAAATGCCTTCGCAGCAATACCTCAGTTAGTATTTGATTAAATAACTGGATATTATAGCATCCCATGTTGACACACAAAATAGCCATGACAGTGATTGTTGAGGTTGCTCGTTATAGACATGTGTCCAACCTCCCCTCTTCTTGCCTGATCACACCTGGATTTAACTCCTTGATGCCTAAGATTTCTCGGTGTTTGCTACCTTGTTTTTACTGTGCTCTCTGGCTATTTCATGATCCTGCATTCAAATTGTAGCATTATCAATAATATTAGCATTCCCAGGATCTGCAGGTTTTGATAAAGTTTCCATTTGTCTTGACAAAGTCAACGCAGGAAGTTATATTGGTGCAGGAATTGTGAAACTATGAATGGAATAGGAAATTACAAGTTTCCCCCCAACTTAGAAAACATATCACGTCGCCTCCTGACAAAATGATTTCCAGAGGAAGCTCTTTTGAAGTACTTTGTATTGAAGAAGTGTGATGAGGTGAAATGACAAACAGAAATGGAAAGTAGCCACTTCACCTCATATAAAATACAAGCAGGTTGTTAATTTTTAGGTTTCTAGAATGCTAACAGTGAGAGTGGTCTTTGGCAAAAAAAAAGAGAGCTTGTGGTCAGGGGGAAAGGAAATGGCTTTTGTAGGGTGGATCTGTCCACCTTCAGTGCAGAAATCCCGCTAGGTATTTGTCATGGTCAGGGACATGTGTCAGCTTGGCCAAGCGGTGGTACCTGTTTGTCTGGTTAGGCAAGTGCTGGCCTGTCTGTTGCAATGAGGACATTCGATAGAATTAGATCATGATTATGTCAGCTGCATCCACAGCTGATTCCATTTGTAATCAGCCAAAGGGGAGTGTCTTCTGCAATGAGTGATGCTTAATCTAATCACTGGAAGCCTTTTAAGGAGGACTCAGAGGAGACAGGTTCCATTCCTGCTTCAGCTGGTGAGCCTCTCCTGTGGAGTTCGTCCAAACCATCCATCGGAGTCGTTGGCTTCACAGCCTGCCCTGTGGATTTTGGACTCTGCGTTCCTGCGGTCATGTGAGACACTTTTATAAATTTTATATTTGCAAGTGTTCCCTGTTGATTCTGTTTCTCTAGAGAACCCTAACTAATACAGTATTTTAGCAGGAAGATATTCAATACAGGGTCTTAGGTGCTTACAAACGCACTGGACAGACTGAAGGAGTAGTTCTAGACTATACCCCAGGAATGTCTCCTTTACTGTGAGCTAAGGGCAGGTAAGCTTCAGGGCTGCTCATTTCTATGAGGCACCCTTTTGGCTCTGAGAGGAGATTTAGCTATTTTATATTCAAAATATATGTTTCTTTTCTTGAAGGGCCTATTGAATTATAAAAGTATTATCTCAACAAAGTATGGAGTGATTCTTGCTCCCAGCTACTAGCACTGGAATCACCCATTATTATTAAAAGCTTAAGATCCCTTATAACTATAATGCAGGAATGAAGTTGTCAGTATTGCATAGTGTTTTCTGCCACTATTAAAACTGACTCTTGGCACCCAGGAAGGAGAAAAGTGGACACTAAAAATCTGCTTAAAGAAAATTTCATGATTCCATGACTTTGCTTTTCAGGAGAAAAGGCAAAAGGAGCAGAAAATAGCAGTTTCTTCATTACTTTCGTTTTGTATGGCAGGGTCACATTTCATTCTTTTTCCATGTGACTATCCCATTATTGCAGCACTAGTTGTCGATTTTTTTTTTTTTTTTTTTTGACAGTTCATGGGCTGGAAGTTGAACCCAGGTCTCCTGTATGGCAGGTGAGAATTCTACCACCGAACTACACCCATTTTCTTTACTTTTTGTCACTATAAATGCCCTTCTCTATAGCAAGAAGCATTATTAGAGTTTCAGCTTCCTTTTATTTGGTTTGGCAAGGTGTATCATCTTTCTGTTTCAGTTTCCTATGGCTATAACAAATTACCACAAACTTGATAGCTTAGAAGAACAAAAATATATTCTGAAACCAGGAGTTTGAAACCAGTTTTGTTGGGCTGAAAGCAGGGTGGCACTCTTTTGAGAGGTTCTTGGGAAGAATCTGTTGCTTGCCTCTTCCAGCTTCTGGTGGCTGCTGGCAATCCTTGACTTGTGACCATATCACTCCGATCTCTGCTTCCATGGTGACATTGCCTCTTTCTTGTCTGTGTGTATTAAATCTCCCTCTGCCTCTGTCTTGTAAGTAAATAGGTTATTGGGCCTGGATAATCCAGGTTAATCTCCCATTCACAAGATCCTTAACTTAGTTGCATCTGCAAAGACCATTTTTTGCAATGAGGTCACATTCATAGACTTTAGTGATTACAACCTGATATTTTGGAGACTACTGTTCAGCTCATTACACCATTCTTTTCCTTTTAAACGTTCTGTGCCCTGTACATAAGATGTGTCTCTTGTAAGCAGCTTTATACATTTTTTCTTTTAAATCTCACAATCTTTTTTTTTATTGGCATATTTAGCTCATTTACATTTAATAGAAGTATTTATTTATTTAAGTTCAAACCACTGGCTTATCAGTTGTTTTCTATTTGTCCTCCCTTTTTATAGTCTTTCTTTCCTCTCTTGCCTTCTTCCAACGTATAAAATATTTTTTACTATCCCACTGCCTTTCCCATCTAAATCACCTATGTGTGCTTTTAAGTGGTGAAACTTAATTTGCGTCCAGAATCTTGTCTGCAAAGGGATCCAGGAAATGTATTTTTCAGGGTTTCCACCTCTCTATTTAGAAGTGTGCAAGATAGTTGAAATAAGCATTCTATAGTATCCAACACACATAATCACATGTTGAGATAGCAGTGCTGTGACACTTTCCTTGTTATCACTACACAGCATGAACCACAGGGTTTTCAGAATGTAAAGTGCAGCTTGGAGAGATGGGAGGGTGGATATAATAAGCCTGGGCATTGACTTTGGAAATAAGCAAAAGTATCATGATAAATTTATATTTTTATGACACTTCAGTAGTTTGCAAAGTGGGCTCACCTGGGGAAGTGATTGAATGGTTTCTGTTTTGATACTTACAGATAGTCTAGTAAGGTACATAATAAAAGGGAATATGGAGCACAGATAAGTAATAGTAATAAAAAATATTTTCCATAAGTAATCTGTGTAAGGATTGATAAGAAGGAGTCTGATTTGATAGGGATGAAAATAGCCTTACTTTATCAGATATTTGACTGCTTCTACTTCCATTTTGGTGGTAACATATTGCCACAATTTGGGACTACACCTAATTGTAATTCTGGTATAAAACAGATGAGAGTGGAATAAAGCAGGGAGTAGCAGAATTAGACCTTTGTTAGTTCTATTCCAAGACAGTTTGGCAGAGAAATGATATCCTGAAATGGAGTGGCTCATTGCTATTCCTCGTGTGCTAGCAACAGAGGCTGATTAGATAATTTGCCTTAAAATACAATCCGGAATGGGACAGTTGCTGCTACCCAGAGAACAAACAGGCTTCAGAAACAGCCTAATGATCTGTGCAAAATGGGTTGTAGTGGTCGTCGCCAGCCCTGATATTTTCCTATGGTGAGTTTTAGTTAACTTTTAGGATGGTATACATCTGAGTGGCTTTCCAAAGACAGCCTTGTCAAATCTAGCCTGCCCCAAATCCACTGCTTTACAAAACTCTCAATTAAGGGTTTTTCCTTAGTGTCCTTGTGTGAGTCTCTCTTTACCTTCAAATTATGCATTTGGGGCAAGTTTTCCAGAATTGATAAAGTTAGTTGGGTACTGCCTAGAGGTTGTCTTATTGACAGTAGTGATTTGGGGACCTTAATAGTTGTCACCATTCAGAGTAGAAAGAGTTTATATGACATCACCTGGAACATTAGTTTGATAGATAGTGTTCTCAGCCAAGATGCATTCCCAGCAACCTTCTCTGCATGCTGAAATAGCCATCTTTCAGGCAGAGGAGGCTAAGTGACATGCTTGTGGCCAACAAACTGTGAGATTTCTCTAAGAAGGGTACCCTTCCTGATAAAAAGACAAAGTCTCAAGAAGAGGTTTTTCATTTTTGCTGCTAGGAACATGGATATGATGCCTGGAGGTGCAGCAGCCATTTTGTGTTTTTGAGGATGACTGCTACAAATCAAGGGGGGATGGAGTAGAAGAAAAAAATGAAAGAAAAACAGAACCCAGGCTCTAGATATCATCTTTGATTAGCTACCACAGACCTCAACTGTCTACCTATATATTTATTTTTTGTTTCTTACAGAAAAATAAATTCCTATATGTTAGTTGTTTTCTGTTGCTTGCAGCCAAATACTATCTATTTGATATGGTTTGTTGAATATTTAAAAATTTTTTTCATATTCTTCTGCTCTCTTGTGGATACTCTGTCACTGACACAGCCCATTACCCAGTTCTCACCCTCACATTCCCACCTTCGCAGTGACAAATACACAGACGCACCAACTATCCCACTGCCCACTCACACATTTTACATGTGTCAGACATACATTATTTAATAGTTCCTTTTTAAAATACTAGGGGAAAGGGTAATGAATTTGAAATTATGGCATTATCATATAACCTGAAGTGTGGCTGAAGAATAGTACATTGGAAGTGGACTTCTTGGTACTAATGCTTATTTGTAAGATCTTAATATGAAATTTTAAATCATACAAAAGTTGAAAAAATATATATACACTGAACAATACACTGAACACCCATCTACCTAGTACCTACACCCAACAATGAACATTCTCTGCATTTGCTTTCTCATGTAATTCACACCCTACCTATTGTCATTCAGGAATTGTGTATGTTGTATATCTCCCCTAGAAATCCCACTTCTCAAAGAGAGGTAGAATCCTGTATTAGTTTTTTAGTTACCTAGGCTACTTAAGCAACTACCATGAAATGGGTCAGATTAAACAATGGGAATTTATTTGCTTACAGTTTTGAGTCCAAGAGAAAATACAAATCAAGTTGTTATCAAGGCGATGCTTTCTCCCTGAAGATTGTGACATTCTGGGCTGTGTGCCAGCAGTGCCAAGCTGCTCTGTCAGGTGATAAGGCACACAGCAATGTCACCTGGTCCCGCCTTTCTGTTTCAGATTCCATTTGCATCCAACCTCTTGCTACCTGTGGCTCTTTCTCTCTCTCTATCTGAATTTCGCCCCACTTATAAAGGACTCCAGTACAGGATTAAGTCCCATCCTGAAAGAGGCTGGCCATAGCCAACTCTATAAGCAAAGTCATAGAGCTAGAAACCAGAATATAGGTTATCGGGGCATGGGTTAGGGGTGGGGAATAGGGAATGAATTTATACAGAATTTCTATTTGGGTTCATTGTGACACTTTAGAAATGGATGGTGGTGATGGTAGTGCAACATTGTGAGCGTAATTAACAGTTTTGAATTATATATGTGAATGTGGTTAAAAGGGGGAAATTTTAGGTTGTATATATGTTACTAGAAAAATAATTAAAAGTTAAAACCTAGGACTATGTAACAGTAAACTTTATTGTAAATGATGAACTGTGATTAATGGTGCAATTATAAAAATATTCTATCATAAACTATAGCAGATATATCACATTAATGCAAGGTGTTAATATAGGGTGGTATATGGGGAAAAATCCACATTGATGTACGTCATAGACTATAGTTAATAGAACAATTATAACATTCTTTCATCAGTTGTAACAAAGGTACTACACTAATGCAAAGTGTTAATAATGAGTAGGGGTATGGCATATGGGAATGCTGTATTTTTACATGATTTTTCTGTAAAACTAAAGGCTTTTCTAATTTAAAAAATTAAATAAACAAAAAAATACAACCTTCCATACAGGTTTCTCAGTCTTCCAAATGATTTTATTAAAATCTGCACAAATAAAGGTATAGTCAAAACATTTTTTTTTTCATTTGCAAAATTATTGGTGTTTCAGGTTATTCATTGTAAACATTGTCTACTACTCATGTGCCTTGTATTCAAGAAGCCTAAGAATCCAAGAAGCCTTGCAGCATTAGACTCAAGGTTTAGGATTCCACTCTCCTTGTGTACATTTGCTTCATGGAAGACTCTTTTGTGTGATCCATATATAAGTTTATCTGGTTCCTCCAGTTAAATATCCTTATATATCATTGTTTCTACTTCGAGTTGAACCATAAGTGAAGGTACCAGTCACTGGGAATGCCTGAGAGTTTAGAATGGTATGTCTCAAAGCTGTGTGCTCACTAATTTCTTTTGTCTTGGACAAAAGAAAAAAAAAGTTCTGCCTATAATGGGTTCACACCCACAGGAAAGGATTGACTTGAAGAACATGTTTTATAGCTTCGAACCACCATAGTAAATATATTAAGGGAGATGTTAGAAAATGTATGTGCGTCTCTGCAAAGTTCCCTCCAGGGAGAGTAACATGGACCCATCTAGGGGTGGGACCCCTGAGGTGGTGAAAGGAGGTGACTTCCTACCTCATCTTTTGTCCGGGGCATTGAAGAGCAGTGCTCTCGGTGTGATCTTCATTGAAGAGCAGTGTTCTCTGTGTGATCTCCAGCTAGGCAGGGTCAGCTGTGGGAACTCGCTGGCCAGGCACATCTTGGGCTCCATTCCTTTTAGTGTAACTCTGGGAGGGGCCCTGCAACCTGCCTTAAAATGCCTTCCCAGGTGATTCTGATGAGAGCCAGTATTCTAGAATGCATATTGTCCCATGGTATACATACAGGGCTTATATTAAACACTCCTTATTATAATCAATGTTCTTGGAAATATGCCACATGCATTTTTTTTCTAAAAGCACCATCATGATGGACAACTTGTTGCCACAATATGGAAAAAAATGTGCCATCGCATCAGCATTTGTCACTTCCCTGGCTATGTATCTATTGGGGACCACAAATACCTCTGCTGTCAGGACTTCTTGGATGTTGATTACCTTCATTAGTATAATTGATCTGGTTGTCTAGATAAAATGCAAAGCAACAGACTTTGCAAATTAATATTTAAACTGTTCCCTATAAAATGCTGATGAGCTGGGGACAGGTGTGGCATTCCTCTCTTGATATGCAATTTAGGGGAATTCTTGCTTACATAGAACTTGTCTTTCACACTTTTGAGTCTCTCCCAAAAAGGAGTAAGGAAATGTACTCTGTGCAATTCTAGGCTTTGTTAATATTCCACTCCATTCCTTTGGATTAGAAGCTTTGTGTTTGAAATAAGTGTGTATGCATTCCAGTAAATCATATGTCATTCCTAGTGTGGGATGAGAAACTTTAGAAGGACATATAGATGAGAGTTGGAAAATGAGAAGTAAGTATTAAGGACTCTTGTAGAAAGATTTATGCCCACCTCTGCCTGCTTCCCTCCAGGAAGGCATGGACTTGTCCAAAATAGGAAGGACCTAGCTTTTCTTTGACCAGTAACCTAGATTTCTTCCATTCGTGAGAGAAGAAGCAGGAGCGCAGTGAGAAGGGGATCAGTGAGAGGATCAGGGTCAGGTGACCATTCGTTCCAATGTGCCTAGGACTGGGGACTTCCAGTTCTAAAACTGGGGAAGTCTGCAGTCAAACAGGGGGCAGTTGGTTACCTTCATGAGCATCAAATGTGGCACTTCATCCACATGGGAATCTTATTTCTCTGTGATGTATTTTTTTGCTGTGCACATGAAGCACTCCTGCTGCCCCCCAGCAGTCAGGATTTCTGATCGTAACCTTTTAGGCATCACAAAAAGAACGGGATTCCTATTTCTAGGTGGTAAGTGGGACCTGGCAGACCTTAGACTGATGAAAAGCCCTGAGGTTTGAAAACAGGTATAACTTTCTCTGTTCCAGGTATAAAAGCTCTAGTTTGGACTGCTAAAGGCTTCATAATCACAGGAGTGGACATAACACCAGGCACCCAGACAGCCTGCAGCCTGGACTTGGCGGGGTGCTTCTCTTTCATAAGCATACACGGACCTCCCTCCAGCCCTTCTACTGAGCTTCTTGGATGCCTTAGACAGACAGCTTTATTTTGACTTGCAAGGCCTGGATTCAAGTTCTAGCTTTACTACGTACTAGTAGTCAGACTAGGGCAATCGACTTAACTTCTTTGGTCCAGTTTCCTCATCCATCCAATGAGATTGGAACCTTTCATCTAACAGGATTGCTTAGCTCCTTAAATGAGACAATTTATACGATGGGGCATTACTAACTCTGAAGTCATTTACAAATCTGCGGCTTAGTAAATAACCCAAGCAGCACAATAATTGTTACCATTTCCAGGTATATAGTAGGAAGAGTGGAATCTTGGTTTAGATTATTATGTACATGTTTTGTGTGTGGCCTCAGAGGCACTTGAGGGAATCTTCATCCTTGGTTCTTGTCCATTTTCCTGTTAGTGGGCATTGGGATGTTTCCAGGTTTTGTACTTGTGAACAGAACTACTATAAACATTCTCACATGTGTCTCCTGGGGCTCTTGTGGCAAAGTGCCTCTTGGGCCAATGCCAAGAAGTAGAGCTGTTGGGTTATGGGGGATGTGAATGTTCAACTTTGCAAAATGGAAACTGTTTGCTGCAGTGGGGGGAGGGTGTGACCACTCAATGTTCAAATCAGCAGTGGAGGTGCTTCTATTAGCTCACTTTATTTTTTTGACATTTAATACTTAACAGCTTTCATAATTTTTGTCTGTTGAATGGGGTGGGGTGTAAAAATACTCACTTGTTGTGGCCTTGACTTGCCTTTCCCTAGTTGCTAAGAGTCGAGCATCATTTCAGATGTTTATTAGACATATTGTTTCCTCTTCTGTGAAAATACCTGCTCTTTGTTTTGTGTGTGGGATTGTCTTGTCTTGTCTTTCTGAATTATAGGAGATATAGATTTCTAATATTATCTGTGTCTTTATCTTACTGATTTGTAGGAGATGTATGTTCCTAATATTATATATGTATGTAATCCTAATATTAAGTATATATTAATATTACTAATATATATATTCCCTGCATATAATGCATATTTATTCTTAATTTATATTCCTAACAGTAATCCTTTGTGTGTATATGTGTGTGTGTAAAGTATCTTCTCACATGGAGCTTTACTTCCTGTTCTTTTATGAGCAGGAATCTTGATTTTAATGTCAGCAAAATGGTCAGTCTTTCCTTTTGTGGGTAACTCTCTCCATCTTTTTGAAGAAATCATTCCTTCCATCCAAGCTCAGGAGAATGCTCCTTACAGTTTAAATTTTTTTTTCCTTTTGACATTTCAGACACTTTATCTGGAATTTCATATGAATAAGTGTTTTTTTTTCTTCTTCTCTGTCCTATCTAAAGATCCAAGTGGGTCAGTCCATACCTGGGTTCTTTTGGTCCATAGGGAACATTGGAGTCTCTGTCTGGTAATGTTTCAACAGGAAGGAGGCTACAGCTGTGGTGCATGAGGGTTGTTCTAAGTTTTCAAGTCCTACTACCCATGTTTCTAGTTTTTAGTGACTATGTTTCTCTCAGTGAAACACTGTGAGGATATTTTAAAAAGATCAATATCTAGGCTTACTCCCCACGCTTTTTTTTTTTTTTTTGCATGACCAAGGACCTTGAACTCCCAAAGCTTTTGTTTTAATTAGTGGGGTGGGGCCTCTGTGTCAGTATTTTTAGAAGTCTCCCTCCTCCCCCCACAGCAGAGATTCTAATGTAAATGAAGTGTCCAGAAGTACTGCTCTAGAATTTGTTTCCAGAGTGTGATTTCAAATAGGGAGCTAGCATCCTGTGTCAATTTACCATTTTAGCAGGAATCTCTATAGGATGATTTTTAAAGTAACTTTACTCCCTGATTTATAAATAATAGCACATGTTCTTTGCAAAGGAAATAAAAATACAGGGGAAAAATGGAGTATAAAAGAAACAATAATTCATAATTGCATTACTCATTTTGTGTATTTCTTTTGAGTCTTTTTCTTGGCACTTGTATGTGTTTATGTAGTTGGGATCATACTGAAAATAACTTTTTGAGTATTCTATAACCTTCATTTTTCTGAGTCATTTTCAATGCTCTTTAATAGTCCATCTTAGGAAAATTATTATTTATTATCTACATATACTTTACCTTGTAAAAATCTTGTTTTAGTTATGAGTTTATTATTTTATATATGATGATTGTGATTGCTATGTGTGGGTGAACAAGAAATCATGATCTGGTCATTATAATTCAGTGATCAATAGTATGGTGCCTAGAGTCAGTGAGACCTGGATTCAAATCACAGCTCCATTTAGGGATTGAATGTCACTGGGAAAGTTACTTGCCACTCTTTCTTTTTATTCCTTTTCAAAATATGGATTATAATAGGCCCTCCCTCATAGAATTTTCAGGGTTGGCTGGTTTGAAACTTGTTATGCACCCCAGAAAAGTCATGTTGTTTTAATCCAGTCTTGGGGGTACAGACCTACCACCCATTCAGGGTGGGTCTTAGTTAGCTTACTGAAGCCCTTTAAGAGGCAAACATTTTGGAGAAAGCTTAGACACAGACTTCGGCAATGCTGAGAAGGCTGTTTGGGACCAGAAGCAGGGACAGTAGGACAGCACATGTCACCATGTGTCTTCCCATGTGACAGAGGACCCAGGAAACAATCGGCCTCTCTTGAGTGAAGTTATTCTTTTGTTGATGCCTTAATTTGGACGTTTTCATAGCCTTAGAACTGTAAACTTGTAACCTAATAAATCCCCTTTGTAAAAGTCAACCTATTTCTGGTATATTGCATTCTGGCAGCTTTAGCAAACTGAAACAAAGGTTAAATGAGTCAATGCATCTAAATCACTTACAGACTGAGCACATAAGTGCCCAGTCACACAAAACATCTGAGTAATGGCAAGAGCAGCCTTGCTTCCTTGCTCAAGGATCAGTGTGATTTGTCTGACTTTCTCTGGTAGTAAATGTTCAGTGGGAGAATGGCTAAGATGGGCTCCACTGTTGTTCAGCCCTATAACCAGATGCAGAACTTGCTGGAGAGCCCTATTTTTTAGAAGGAAAAGGCAAAATATATGCCAGTTACTCTAACAACAGATGTCCCTAGCTGGCTGGTTGACTGAAAGTTAGAATAATTGCTCCCTAGGAGAGCACTATTTCCCTCTCTTATTTTGAATAGGTTCTTGAAGTGAGAGGCAAGGCAATTTCTCAGTTATGGAACCAGGGGTGTAGACAGTTTAGATCTGCCTGCTTAGATTTCTGTGTCCTCTTGGCACCCGCATTAAAGCATGAAGGTAACAAGTGAAATGAAGCTTTGTCATGTCCAAGTTTCCTAAAGTTAAGTGAGGGGCCCATGTAATAAAAGAAGAAATGCAGTAAGGAAAGTGTAGCCCTGAGTTGGAGTGAATCTCCCTGGGCATCCTGAAGAGGTTACCTCTGGATAAAAGCAGAGCATCTGGGAACAATGCAACACATCCACTAAAATGAAAAATCCACGAGAGCAGTGAATCAGGCTTCTTAACTAACTGTTCTCTCTATGCATTGACAAAAATGGCCAGTATATAATAGATGCTCATAAACTTCTTTTGATTGAATTCCCTACCACTATTTATTATAACATCCAGGGGTGAGATGGGGAGAAAAGATAAATTGCTTTTCTCAACCCAATTTGGAGCAGCAAGGAGGACCTAGTGGAGAGAAAGCACCGATGGTCGATGTTATATGAGTTCCTGAGCCAGGGAATTGCAGCCTAGACAAACTCAGGTTGATACCTCGGGCTTTGGTAGGGCAGATTCCAAAAAATGCAAACAAAACAGTAGTAATGAACCTGAGACAGAAGTAGGAAGGTATCAGACCCAAGAGCCAGGTAAGGCACTTAGGAGTAGAATTCTACATTTCTACTCATGAACCCAGGGACCGAAAAAGAGAATTGATTTAAAGAAACACATGCAAATACCTGGAAACCTTTTCAGTGAATCCGTTCTTGATGATTCACGCAAAAACTGGAGCAGGCACCAATGCAGACATATCCAAACAGTGACAGGGCCCTTTGAAAGTATTTTCAGGAAATGTCCAGAATAGGTAGAGCCTAGTGAAATGTGTTAGAGCCAAGAAAAATGTTTTTTATTTGTTTTATTTTTTGTTATGTGCAAAACCAGGTGATGGAAAGGACATTTTAACTGCTTGGATTTAATCAGTGGTTCTCAAAATGTAGTCCCTGCACAAGCAGCATCAGCCTTGCCATCACCTGGGGAAGTTACTAGAAACTCAAAGTATTGCCTCTCCCCTAGACCTATTGAATTAAACTCCGGGAGTGGGGCCTGGCATTGTTGTTTTAATAAGCCCTCCAGGAAATTGTACTCTCCCTAAAGTTTGAGACCCACTGGATCAGAGCATTAGTTCTTAACCCTGAGAAAGCTGTGCAGGAAAAGTGCCCAGGCCCTACCCCAGACCAATTAAAACCAACTGTCTCTAGAAGTCACCAGTTTGGTCATGGGTGTGTTTTGAAGCCCATAGGTCAAGTTGATGGATCAAGAACCCAAATCACCCAGGCATGTTTATCTGCACAATCATCCTCATTATCTGCCTTGTTTGGAATGCAGAATCCTGGACCCTACAATATGCTGAATCAGAATCTGCATTTTAACACATCCACAGGTCATCCATAGGCACGTTAAAGTTTGAGCAGCATTTGTTTAAGATAAAAGTTATTTGAAAGAAATCAGAATTTCTACCTCACCACCACCTTCTCTTTGTCAATTGATTTATTGACTTCTTTTAAAGAGGGAAAGTGGGGCTCAGAATAAAACAGATTAAACCCATCGGTTTGTGAGATGTAAAGCCCGGGGAAGGGCTGGGGTCAAAGGAAGGCAAGGGCCAGGCAGAGGCTGGAATGAGAGAAGGGGTACTCTGTAATGCCAAGATGTCATCATTTGTGTGGTCATTTCTGACGTTACATGTCAGCCAAGCAAAACAATGAAGATATGCCCTGGTCAAATTCAGCGTTGGCAACCAATTTGTGACCACAGGCCTTGGTGATGGGTGGCGGACTATGAAGAACTTTCCTGTAGGCTGCAGGACATACCCTCTCAGCCCCTTTGCTCGTGACGTGAGGAATACTGACTTCAGGATTGGTGCCCAGAAATGAGTCTAGCACATTCAGATCTTCAACAGGGAAAGACCCTGGGACTGACTTAGGAACTTTGATTTCCTAGTGAAGACTGTCACACAGATGTCATACCATTCAGGGTTCACTGAGTCATAGTACTGTGCGTCTGACTTCTTCTTCTGTGATGGGCTTACACACAGAGTCAGGCAGATGCTGGAGATACAGGTGTCTTGATGTTCACAAGGCATGGCCAGTGCCCCTTGTTTAGGTTTATATATTTTTATTATTATTTTTATGGGCAAGAGAAAAATACACGGGCTGAATGTTCCTGTCATGTTATGGATTGTCAGCTTGATGGAGTGACCACATCTATACCCATCTAAGTCTGATTGTGGCAACAAAGTTGGCCTAGTCATAGGTCTAGAAGATGCCTGGCCATGCTGTAGGTCTCTTCCTGCTTCGGAAGGTGATAAAAGCGCCGTAGCTGTGGCCTGGTGAGGTGGGCTTATTCTCAGGACAGAAGACAGATATGTGTATCAGGACCTAACCAGACAGTGGTGAGAAGACTTAATCAACTTTTCCAAGAGGATGACTTACTTATAGGGGAAAAAGGAGAAATAATTTATCAGCAGTGCTTGCTGGACGGACTTGAGGGATTTTAGTCCATCAGAACCTAGTAGCTTTAGGGTTTGTGAGGGGTCTGCCCACAGCCCTGCTCTAGGCTTAGTCTGCATTATTTGCATGGACGGTGATGAAATGGTTCTTTTTCCCCACGTTGAACCTCAGCCCCCGCCTCCAAAACTGTTTGAGCTTATTCTCAGTCTTCGTTAGTACACTTTGAAAGGAAAGGGGACGTTCTGGGACAAGTACATAGGGAGTACCTGGCTAATGCAAGGACTCGAATCCATGCCCTGTGTCCTCAGTGAAGAGGAAGGAATGGATGACTGGGGACACGTGGGTTGCCTGAGACTTCAAAGCTGGTAGGGGGTGAAGCTTAGGCCTCTAACCAAGACGCTGTGATTCTGAATCCTGTAGCCTCCCTACTATAGTATCTCATCATCTTCTCCTTCCTTCTTTCAGACAAAAAATCATTCTGACTTAGAATATACAGTTGTCTTTATTGAGTTTCCACTTCACTTGCGAAAAAAGCCTGTTCATGTTCTGATGAAAAGAAAGCACATTTGATAGAAATAGTCCCCCTCCCCTTTACTTCTGAGACTGAGTGTAAAATGCCCACACCTCTCCTATCTTTTCCTCTCGATGACCTGAGTCTCATTTGTTCTTCTAGTCCCAGCTCCATTCTCTCCTGATACGGAGCCTTCCATGAACACCTGACGCAGGCTCCTACATTCCTCCTTCGATCATCTGCTTGAGCTCTTTAATTTTTATCCATTCATTCTTGCTTTCATTCCTCCTTTAACAAAAGTTTACTGAGAGCCTTGTACTTGTCGGGCACTGTTCTAAGTGCTGTGATGTTATAGCGAGCACCACGGAGAATAGCTGATCTCCTGGATCTTGTTGTGGAAGGTGAGTGATAAAAGCAAACAAATATATCAGTTCAGGTAATCTGTGTTGCGAAGTGTTGTAAAGAAAGAAACAGAGTAATGGGCTCACTGTGATAAGGAGAAAGGGCTGGTCTTTTTTTTTTTTTTTTTAATTTGCATATGGGCAGGAGGCACCAGGGATCGAACTCCAGACCTCCAGCACAGCAGGTCGGAGATCTGCCTGCTGAGCCACGGCAGCTGCCCAGGGCTGGTCTTTTAGATATGGTCAGGAGAGCCCTTTGACACAAAGACATTTTTAAGCCTATGGTGGAAAAAGATGGAGTTGGATGATGCAGACATTTGGCAGGAGAGTATTGTAGACAAGAGAACAGCAAGTACCAGGAGTTTGGGTTGGGATATGTATGATATGTTTGAGGAAGACCAAAGAGTGTCTGAAAGACCAAAAAGTGTCTGAGGGGAATTGTCACTCATTATGCTGCCTTGTATTGATAATGTTCTCTAATAAATCACAGACAAGCTTTAACTCAACCTCTGTGTTGGGACTGAGGATTATAGAAGATGATTAGATATACTTTTTGCAAGTCAAGTAAGATAATGCATATAAATATAAATTATGTATATTATATATACAATATATAATACAGATAAAGAACAATGCCTTATATACAGGGTTATATAAAATTTAGCTTTTATCATTGTCATTATCAAGGTTCTTGTTATTTTAACTCTCCCCTAAGAATCTAGAGGCAGAGCAGAGAACTTTGGAAGTGTCGATTTCCAATCCTGAATGGAATTGCTTTTGGTAACCCCCCACATTCATCATTATATATGTGAATAATGGGGAATTATTTATATGATTTCTTTGTACAAGCAATCATTTCTACTGAATGGCACAAAGACAGATTAGGCTGCTCATGCACTAGATCACAAATTCTGTTTCTATGTCTGGAATGTGAAAGCACCAAACACTTAATTTTTTTTTTTTTTTTTTTTTTTGGCACTGGGCAGGCTCCAGGAACCACACACTTAATTTTCTCTTTAAGACTTAACGTAGCCATGATGCTGCTGATGCTGCATGCAGTGAAAGCGGTGGGAATAATAGCTGACAGGTAGGGAAAGTCAACTGTGCGCTAAGAACTGTTGCAAATACATTTTATGGATTTTTCTCTCTTAAGCCTGATACCCTGTGGGATAGGCAGTAGTATTAGTTTATTTTCTGGTTGAGAAATTGGAGGATTCAAAGCATTTACATTACTTTCCCAAGGACAGCTAGTAGGATGGGAAGCCAGGTTTCACAGCAGGTTGTCTGCTCCACAACCTGAATTCATGAGTAATCTCAAACTCATATTGGTTCTGATATGCATTTTATCCCAAGGTCTATTGTTTGAAAGGTGTTTAAGAGGGAAGAGAAACAGGAATCTGTTTGTTGTTCTTCATTCTAACATGGAAATGTTTTCTAGTCTCTGTCTGAGCGTTGGCTGGGTTGTGGGAACTGAGGAATGGCAGAAAGAGACAGGCAGATGTGGGTGGCGGGAAACAGATGTGGTTTTATTAGCCACTGTAAGGTCCACCGTGGCCCCTTAAAATATGTTTTGGGTTGGGGCCCAGCCCTATGCTAAGGACCAGTGCTCACCCTCTGAAAATAGACTTTTTTTCTACTGTTGATACCCAGAATGTGTGACTATAAATTGACCCATGAGAGTATTTCCCACTGTTGAGTTTTGGGAACGCCAAGTCTCAATCAGGCCATCTACAACATGGCCACGATATTTGATTGCAAAATCAGGCAAAAATGCAATATGGTAGTCATATTTACTTATATCTTTTGATTATGTTTTGCAGAGTTTTTTTTTTTTTACTAGATTGCCCCAAGACTGTTGTTTATTTAAGCTAATGTGTATTCTCTATTTTTTCCTTTCTCTATCATTTTTGCTATTTTTGGTAGGCCACTTACTGTGTAAATGCCTGAGGGTGTCAGGTTGGATTTCACTTCTGGTGAAAAAATACATAAATATTGTGAGCATTCTTTTTTATACAAGAACTTGAGCACCTCAGAATTTATCATCTAAATTCTCAATATGGCTATAGTTGTGAATTAAAGCATGTTACTTTAACGAGTTTGGGCTTCCACATTGTTCCCTAACTTAGGACTTTATGAAGTACACTGTAACTAAAAGGGGGAAAACAACTAAAAATACTTATAGCAGAAAATAGAAAAGTTAACCAAAGTATTTTATTGATACATTCTTGGACAATATCACAGAATTGAAAGAGAATGGAAAGGGGGAGTTTTTCAGCAAGAGTTGTTTTCCACTAAATTGGCACATAAGCAGCAAGATTAACGAAAGTACTTATTACAAACAGTAAAAAACATACATGCTTTTTAAAGTCCTTATCACACTGTTCAGTCAGAGGGGGGCATGAACAAAACCTCAAGACATGAAAAATCCATATTCTTTTCTTCAAATAGCTTAATAATCATTAAAATTATTGCAAAATATCCATATACCCTAATTAAAGTAACAAAAGAGAACACAAATACAAATATAGAACATAAATTATTAACATGTACTTTAAAATACAATACCGGCATGCATCCCAAACATCAAGACCGCTATTCAGTTCAGCCAATACTTTCCTTTCCTGTACCCTATCATATACCAAAGATAGGTGAGACAAACTTGCTCAGCACAGTTTTTGGTCTTTAAATATCTTTTTTGTCTTAAAAAATATAATGTGGTTTGCAGTGGTAATTAATCATAATTATACAGTCATGTACAGATGCGTGTGTGTGTGTTTTGTTTTTTCATTTTTATTTTTTGAGTCTGCCAAGATCTTAATTTTCTTTTTTCTTTTTTTCCAAGTTTCCCCAAATACTCCGCCGTCTGAGAGAATAGGGCTCTATGAAAACAGGGCATTCGAAAACAAACAGTGAACCGAGGTACGACATCAGATGGCAAAGTGCAAAAGTCCTCACAAACTGTACAGAAAATTTCAAAACCTTGCAGCCTGGAAGTACATACGTAGAAAGACAAGTCAGCCCCACAATGGTCACCGAGGCTCTCTGTGGTTCACCCTGAAGAGCCTGGGAGGGACTTGAGTCTCAACACTCCCTTTGGTAAGGGAAGGTCCAAAATTGCAGCCTATTTGGCAGTGCTGATGCCAGTGACTTATTAAGCCAAGATAAAGTAAGGATATTTCATAAAGCAGCTGTGTAGGATGCTTGGATCCTCTAACATTGGTCTCCAGTAACTGCCCGGCGGGGGAAGCTCCTCCAGTGATGGTAAGCGGGCGGGACCAGAAGAGTCCTTTGCCAGGTTGGGTGACGGAATCGCTGAAGGGCTCTTCCTCCGTCGTTCCAGGGCGTGGAACGGGTTAGATAACCAGGTTATTATAACTGACATATTTCTTTTTTGCAGCAGGGCCTGAAAGAAAAATATGAGCGTCAGTTGCAGCGTTGATCCTGTTTGCAAAGGTGGAAGTAGAATTAGGACTGTGATGACTTGGGGTGCAAACTTAGGATGGGAACGGGGCACCTTGTGGGGAATTCAGAATCAAGCATTACTACCTGCTGGGGATCAATCAGAGCAAATAACTTTGGATTTACGGGATTATGTCTAAGATTTTGTCCGCAAATGCTGCAGTACTCAGCAATTTCTCAAATGGTCTGAGTTTTCTATTCTGAGTTGTTTTTGACTTTCCTCTTTATAGTCTATAAGGTTAGTAAATTTATCAGTGGTTGTCAGGCTTCCAAACTGCAAATGCTAAGCTTAAAGGGCCTCCCTCAACTGCAAGATATTTTGTTGTGTGATCTTCTCTCAGACCTTCTGATAACAATTGGCCTTCGCTTGGGAAAGGTCTGTCCTGGGTCACTGAAATTAATTTAGGTTTGACTACAGATTAGGTCAGGCAGAGTGGTTTGTCCAGTTCTGACTCAAATGATCAGATTATTATAGATTGACTTTTACAGTGTTATTATCTGTAGGTTGTAAATGGTAATTTGCAGAACTAGTTCCATTAAGATTTGAAACTCACTGAAATCTGCTGTGTGTCTTAACACACACAGCCTATATGTATTAGCTTTCCTTAAATGTAGAATAAATTATTTTTCCTTTTGGTAGAGAAATTTCGGATCTCACCTTCACCTTCTCATTCATTCATTCATTCAGAAAATATGTATCGATTGCCTTAAATATGTCAGATGCGGAGCTAGCAACTAGCCCAGTGATAAGCAAAATGGGTGAGCAGATGAGTAAAGCAGACCCTTTCCTGGCCTCATGCTGGAGAGAAAATACCCAGATCCCCAAATATGACTCTGGTTATTGTTCCAGTTCTCTGAAACATGAATGCCAAGTAATACTATTGCTGTGATATAACATGTTCTTTATTCAGTAAACCTTCATGGTTTTGCATCATCTTTGGGATACAAAGCAACTGTCATGTAGCATTTGCTGATCCTTTCTATTACTTACTCTTCTTAGAATCTAAATAGTATTGCTCATTTAACACAAAGAAGTAGCAGGAGTTCCCCCAGAACTCTTAAGTAGGGGTTTCACATATGATTTTAGAGGAAATGAGAAGCTGCAATAACATATTGAGAGAGAGGAAATGCATCTGAACCGCGAACGGTACCCCACGATGTTATATATACATATAGGCACCGCACACTACAAAGAAAGACTGATCTTAAATTCCCAATGGAAAATTGGGACTCTCACTCTGATAAATTCTGATTTGAAAACTCTTTTCCCTATTAAATAATGTTGTGTTCATTAAATAAAAGTATAGGTAAAAATAGAATTATTTGAATTTCTGGGTCTCCCAGAAGATCTGGCCACAAGAATTTGGGGAGTGATGAGTCTCCATTCGATAAACTCATGACCTCAGTAAAGCCCCTCATCTAAGGAGGCTCCCATTGCTGTTATAGTATTCATTGTCTTCAACAAGATGCTTCGTTTGGAAACAAGGAGGAAAACTTTCTAAAGATGTTTCTTAACTTCAAAACCTATTTACAATGTCTTAGCTAGAAAACCACAGCTGACAATTGCAAATAATAGTCACAGCATGCTTTGGAAAATGCTAACACATTAATTATCTTCAGGACAAAGGAGGCAAAAAAAAAAAAGGCACTTTTATGGACATAAATATCTGAGACCACCTCTATTGTGTGATTAGTTAAGACTGTTTTCCATAAATGCATGTTTGAAATTCTCCAAATGGGTTACTTTTAAAACACTCATTATTCAGGATGACTCTTCACTAAGAGAATTAAGTCCATTAGAACTTATTCTGTGTTGTAAATCTGAGCACTGGTTAGGGTAAAAGCATGAACAAGATGAGATGAGGTTTAATAAAAAAAAATGGAGATATAATAATAAAGGCAATTGACTATATATATGTCAGATGCTAAGCTAGATGTTTTGACATAGGTTATCTTCTTGTTTTCTTAAATAGGTTTATTTATTATTTCAATTTTGCATAGGAGGAATCAAAGGATCACAAAAACAAGCCTTTCAGAACTAGGCTGCCCAGTGTTTGAACGTATATTTTCCTTTCCATGTAGGAAGATCATAGTGGGTTTGGACTTGCCTTACCTGGGTTCTGATGCAGTTCTGATCCATCCCTCCCACAAGCCATGACCTGGTTCCATCTGTGACATTGAACTTTGCTGAGCCTTTGTACAATGGGGAGAATAATTGTCATCCTATGGGCTGTTGGATGGCACAGGGGAATTAAATATCCAAGATTCTCATCTGGGAACTTAATATATGAATGCATTTTGAAAAGACAAAGCTCTATACAGGTGATCACAATCGGTGCATGCTTCCTATGCAGTGTCGTTAGGAAAACTGTAGCCAAATTAGAATGGAGTTTGTGCAGGTCCTAGAATGGCAATTTATGAACTTTTGAGAGCAATTCCCAAGTACTGTACTGTTTATTTTTATGAGTTAGTAAGTGCCCATGGTATCTGATATTTCCAGTTATTCGAATAGCAATGCAGTTTAAGGTGTAGTAAAGAAAACTGTTGAGCTCAAAATAGTTGTCTAAGAAATGCATGTGAATGAAATACATTTTTAATTTACATATAAGTCATACTTTCTTTTCTTATAAAGTTCCAGTTTTTAAGGAGACATAGGAGTAGATAGCATGGTCCCTACTGAATATTTTAAAGTAACCTTGATTAGTAGTTCTCAAAGTAAATTATCTTGAAGCTGTGGTGTTTAAAATGAGGTAGTGCTAAGGACGATGGTTTTAGGAATGAATTACTAATGTACTTTTGCTGCTTAATAAAGGTCAGACCTTCCAGCTTAGTCTTGTCAAGACCAGCACTCATTTTGATACCTACTTCAAGTGAGCTCCTTGTTTTCCCTCTAGTTTTCTCTGAGCTCTTTAATCTCACAAAAACTTCATCTCTCAAAGTGTGTTTTGTGGAATACTTAGAACCCAGAGTGAATGGAATTTAAGAAAAAAAAAAACAATGAAGAGAAAGAATCTCACGAACACTGTGTTAGGGAATCATCGAGTGAATAGAATAAAACTGGATTCATTCCTCCATATTTTAAACAATAAGGAATTTGTTATAGTATATTAACTATATACCATATATTATTCTGAGCTCTTTTAAAAAAATTAATGTGTATATATAGATGTGTATGTGTAAAGCATACGTATAAAGTAATTTAATCATCCACGAGAATATAAACAATAAAACCTCATAATCAAATATATCATGTTACTATATTGACATCTTTGCTGCAGGTGATCCACCATCTACTCATAAGAAATAGAACAGTCAAAACCCTCTCCCTCTCCCCGTCTCTCCCTTACCATAGCTTCTATCCTGAGGTCAGCATGCCTCCTTTCCAATCTTGTCTGATACTTCCATTACATGTGTAGTTAATCATAGACTATAGATAATATTGTTTTGTATGTTTTAGAGTTTTCAAAAATGGTATCATTCTGTGTATATCCATTTTTAAACCTTTTCCTATAGCACTGTAGCTTTAAGATTTACTTATGTTGATTTGGCCATCATAATTACTGTATAGTATTCTTGGGTCAACATAACACAATTTCTATAACTTTTCTATTCATGGTCACCATTTTCCTTTCAATAACAAACAATGCTGGGGTAGATGATATTGGGGAAAACATAATTCACAAAGTTGACTGACAAGTTGCAAACCTAGAGAAAAATATTTGCATCATATTTAAATGCAAAGGATTTGTCTCCAGAACTGTTTTAATTTATACAAATGAATTAATAAAAGAGAACATAAAATTATTAAAAACTGGGTTAAGGATTCAAAAAGGTAATTGGCAGATGAGAAAATATAAGCAAATGAAAAATGCTCAAATTCATCAAGGAGAGAAATACAATTAAAAAATAATAAGACAGCATTTCATGCCTATACCATTGAAAAATAAAACACGTCTATGATACGTATTGGTAAGAGTACAGAGAAGTACAAAATGTTATGATACACTGGTAGAAATATAAACTTCTATGACCACATTGGAAGACCACTGATTTTTTTTTTTTAATTTAAAGAATGACTACAGTAGGGTACTATAAATAAATTGCATGGGATAAAGCCACATGGAGCTAAGCTTGAGAGCCTACATTGGTGATGCGGAATCAAGAAAAGAGAATTCAAGGGCCCATGTGCATGCCCAAATAAGAAACATTACTTCTTTATTTCTTTGGACCCTCAAAAAGGTATTTTGGAGGAAAATAGAGAAGGCAGTAGTCTCCTCAGTTTCCCAGTCTTAGACATTACTTCATCTGAGACATCATCTCTGACCCCACAACTCTGGATCATGTACTATGGAGGACCATTTGGCAACATTTAAAAAAGTGAAGGTATGAATACCATTGGCTCAGCACTTCCTCTTCTAGATATATACCTGAAACTTATTCTCACATGAACATATGGAGATGTGCAGGACTTCTCAGAGCCTTTAATATAATAATGTGCTTCATGACTCTCCAAAAGGAAATTCTCCTATACGGCTAGACAGAAAAATATATATAATTGAATAAAGTTGGCCAAATGTAAGATGTAAGGGACACCTAACTCAATCATGGTGAATTAGAAAACACCTGCCCCACCTAAGGTCACACTCGCTGCCCATGTCCAGGTAATGGTTGTCATGTGGTATGGCCACATGATTTTGGCAGATATTTCTTTTTTTTTTTTTAAGAAAAGCTGGACTTTGGTGTTTTTATGGGAAATTACTTTGCATTCCATCCATTTGACAAATATTTACTGAGAAGCCATTGTGTACTGGACTCTAATCTAAGCATTAGGAAGATCTTAGTTTCAGTATTCCTATCATATTAAAACATTCTATAAGTCAAAGAAAAGGGCCCAGGGACCAGCAGATAGAGTTTCTAGATCACCGCTTTGCAGCTCTGGTACTGTCTGCAGTGTCTCCTAGATTTCCTTAATTACACAGCACCCCTCAACTTTAGTCAATCACATTACAGTATTGAAAAGAAGCATACGAGTGGAAATGCATTGCCGTATTTCCTAAGTCTTGATCCTGTCTATAACTTTAGTCATTTAAAAAATTATTTCCAAATGAAACTTGGCCCAAATTAACTTTTTAATGAACCCATTCTAAGAACTGTCTGGGCCTCTCCCTCCCCATTCCCCTCCCTCCCTCCCCTTTTCACCCTCCCTCCTCCTTTCCCTCTCCCTTCCCCACCACCTGACTACTTCTCCTTCAACCATGATTCACAGTTGCTATTTAGTTATAACTATTTTAAATGTGAAGGATTCTTCTTCCTATGGTTTACAATTACTAAAGCAAAAAGATCGACTTCTTAGTAATTATTTTTGTGGTCAATGACCTGTTTCCTCCCTGTTTGTTTCATCAGAAAATTGCCCTGAGCACATCACTTGATGGCAAAAAAGTAGATGTTACCTTCAACTGCTAAGTCTCATTTGGGATTTCAAGAAAGCTAATAAACTTCACGTAGTTTGCAAAGAAAAAGTCATTCATTTTGTAATGATTTCCCCTAAATCCTTTTTCTAATCGACTCCTATCTAAAAGCAGCACATTACTCAACCAAAAAGATAGAAAACTGAACAGGAGTTAAGAAAATGATGACCACAAACAATGAGGCATTTGCCAGTACAAAAATGATCTGAAAGAAATGGAGCTTGTATTGCATCTCCCCAGCTTTCCCCCTCCCTCTCCTCCACAACAATCCACCCAGAGGCTATTAGACTATTTGTCCTTCTGTCAGTTAGCTGGACTTCTTGACACAGCAACTTGGCAGGGGTGAAGGTATAATCAATCAGTTGAACAACGCAGGATTCCAAATCACCATCAATTTTAATCCAGTTGCAAAAACTCCAAAATCTGAACCTCTGCTGATCTACCCAACCATCTGTCCAATAGATATTTATTGAACATCTGTTAAATGCCTGTCATTCTAATGCATGTTAACCATACAAAACAGACACAGGCTGCAAGCTCTTTGCTCACTTCTCACTCCTGGTATATTCTGATTTTTTTAAACACAATTTTCAGGGCTGCTATCATCAAGGGGCTGGCATTTCCTTTGCTTTTTCTAATCAATGTGGTAAGTATAAGGGATGAAACCACAAAGTGGACTCACAGTAAGAGGGAACCTCAAAGCCAAATGGCACTGTTTATCCTCGCAGGTGAAGGTTCCAGGAGAGGCAGCTGGACGAGGGAGGCATTAGTGGGGACAGGGAGGGGCCGAAAGTGGCTGGACCCGTCTACTGTGTTCCCGTACAAGAGTAACCCAGGCTAAGGAAGAGGAGACCCAGCAGCACAGGAAACCTTAGAAAACATGTACCAAGTGCTTCCCCATTTTTGCCGGGGACATGGGAAGGAATAAGAGATGATCCTTGTTATTATGGAACTGGTGTTACAGTGGGAGACAAACCATTTTAATGTATTGTGATAAACAGTAAAGATATTTCACAAGGGCTGATGAACTTTGTCTGGGGTGAGCATGCCCTAGATGAAGCCTGGGAAGATTTCTCAGGGAAAGGGACATTTGATTGGGTCTGTGAAGAATGAGAAAATGTAAGCGGGAGGCAGAGCAATATAAAAGCATATTGTCTTTCCAGGGCATGGGTGGGAGTCAGAGAACAGCAGAACTCAAGGCTGCGTGGGTAGGCAGGGGCCAGATAAATTGCTCCAGTAAGCATTCCTGTCGCCTTGCCATCCTAGAGTCAAGGTGCTGGAAATGGAGTTGATGGATAAGATGCATTCCTGTGGCTGTTTAGCTTCCTGTTGGAGGTGCTCATAAAGGACTTTAAACAGGATAAGGTTAAGACAATGGTACTGGGGAGGCCACAGGGGAGCCACTGGTGGAATTGAAGCAGATGCTTCACATCTCCTGCTCACTCCCTGGAATGTCCTCCTCTACCTTTTGTCTTTGCTTGCTCACCACAGGCTCATATTCCAGGTTCAGTTGCTGTGACTTGTTCTAGGAGACCTTACCTAATGCCCAGACAGAGCCAGCCCCTGCTGTGGAGCTCTCTCATGGCTTCTTTGCTCTTCCCTCCTTCTGTGTAACAAAATTGGCATGAATGTTGATTTTGCTCCTCGTGTCTAACATAGGTCTCTAACATTAGGGCTCTGAAAGGGTGGTAGGCTCCAGTATTGTCCAGTGCCCATGAAGTGTGTGGCACATGTTTGTGGAAGGTATCACTCTGGAGGGACTTGACCCTCTGAAATCAGGTCCAACAATGGAAGTCTCTTAGGAGAGGGGAATAGAGCACACAAAATATGTACGGATTTCATGGTTTTGTCATCATCCTTTTTTTTTTTTTAAGTGTTCTCCTTGGTGCTGTTTCTGAAAAGACAACCATTGTTATAACTCTTCAGATTTCATTTGTTACTTTTAAACCACAGAATTCCTTTGTCCCTTTTTAGCACCCAAGTAGAGGCTGAAAGAGTCTGGCTGAAATTGAGAAATCAATTTTCAATTCTGCCATGAAAAGCGGATGGATGTTCTATTGTTTCTATAAAAAAATAGTCTACTTTGTACTTTAAGATGTAAAGCATCAAGTAGAGGTTTATATGGTCCTTAGAAGATGTGTTGGAAGCAAACAGACAGGGTCTCTGATTGGAAACCTCTTTAGACTTGGCTAAATTAAACCCTGGGTAATTTGATTGAAGCTGTATTATGTCTTGCCTTGAAAAAAAAAAGGATGCCCTAAATTACTACATCACAGATTTCTACTTTTTCTTGTTATGCACTTTGCCTGGGCATTTAAAATCTTTTGTATATTTTGCAGTCTCAATATATTATGAATGCGAGCCTGCTGGAGCATATTACAGAGGCATTTCAGTAACACATCAAAGATTGAAGCTGAGTGCCTATCTTACGGATAATGTTACAAGTAAGGCAATGGTGATAAAATAGTAGCAGAGAAGCACTTAGTGTTCCTGGATCAAAGGCTCTAGCTAAAATGCAATCCTTGCTATTTTGAGGTAGAAGCTTCACAACATTCATTCATTTCTTTATTCATTTATTTAATTTTACTAAGAATTCACTGTGCTAGCAGTTTGGCAAAAAAAAAAAAAAAAAGGCACAAAGGTAGGGAAAAAATAGTCTCTAGCTCTGAACAACTCCTAGTTTGGTTTGATTCAGCACATATTTATTGGGTGCCTCCCATGTGTCAGACACTGCTCCAGGCTATAGGGGTATAGCTGAGGACCCTGCAGGCACAGTCCCTGCTTTTATAGGGCTTCCATCTCAGTGGTGGGGCCAGAGCATTATCTACAATGAAAAGATGTTATGATGTCAGGTAATCCTAAACCCTATGAAAAGGAGCAGGCTAAGGAGCTAGGGAGAGGCAAGGCTGGGGTTGCTCTGGTAGATGGGGTGACAGCTAAGGCTCAGAGAGGATGGCATTTGAGTTGAGACTTGAAGGAACGGAGAGAGGAAGCCTTGCAGACCCTTGGATCACAGAGAGAACAGCGGGTGTGAAGCCCCGAGGCTGGAATTTGAAAGGCAAGCCTGGCTGGAACAAAGAGAGGGAGAGAATAGAACGAGGTGTTTGCCTGAAGACTCCAGCCCATTGGACTTGTGCTTTGGGCAAATGGGGTAAACTTTGGCCTGAGGGACTCTGAGAAGGTCTCAGAGAGGATGGACTGTGTGAACTGTGTCTTGAGCGGTGAATTGTGGGCATTTTCCAGACAGGCCTAGGAATTGGGGCGATAGGCCTTGGGGAACATTCCAGGCCTGGGATCCTAGCTGGGCAAAGGCATTTTCTGTGACAAAGTTTAAGAATTTTGAGAAAATGGGAAAAGTTTGGAGACTGTGGAGTGTAGGATCATGTGGAGAAGAAAGAATGTCAGGAGAAGAAACAGCTAGGGAAACTAACCTCAAATTGCCAAGAGTATTTTATGCCACAAATAGACTTCTGGATCTTAGGATGAACTATGGCAAGTGTCCCAATGTTTGAAAGCAGGAGAGAGGGGCACTCCAAGCTACACTAGAGGCACTCCAAGCTACACTAGGGAAAGAGTTCTCCCACATAGCGTGGAGGATGGATTGGAAATGGGGCTGGGGGCAGGGGGTGGCAACTGCAGGAAAGTAAACCTATGAGGAGCCGATGGTTAATTAGGATTTTGTTTGTGATAAGTGGAAATCCAAGTCAAAACTACGCTGGGGTTCTAAGTGAGAAAATATCTCACAGATCCACCATTGCCTTTATCAATACCATGTTCCCTTGGGGACCAGAACACGGCCCAGGAGCCTTTTAGGCCTTTTTTTAAATAGGCCACTGTGGTTTTTATTTGTCCACTTTTCTAAATTGGAGAGGGTGCATGTGCCGCCACTTTTAAGATTTGTTGAGTTCAGTGAAGTTTTCCCTTGTTGTGAGTGCCAAGCACGGAGGACCAGGTAGGTTCACTGGGGAGGAAGTGGGAGACAAAGAAAGGATGAAGGGAACCTTTGCTTTCCTTTCTTTCTTGGAAAGCACCTCCGCTTACCCTGACAGGCAGTAGAGTCGGCCTCAAGGCTAAAGCTCTATTCACAAGGGCCAATGGCTGGAGTTTCCCACAGACTTAGGCTTTGGGAACCTGACCACGGCAGATGGAGAGTTTGGGATCCGCTACAGACAGCAGAATGCAGGCAAAGCTCCACCAACATAAAACAAACGTCTACTGAGTGCTGAACACCTCCTGCTGGGGATATAAAAGGAGTAAGACATGTCTTTGCCCTTACAGAGCTCTTGATCTAATAGACCATGATCCCCTGTGGCTAAATCAGGCACTGAGTATAAATAAAGCTTGAGAAGGTGACTGGCAGGCCCCCTACTCAGGCTGCCACTGTGAAGTAGACTAACTCATACACACAGACCCGGACCTAACATATCCGTCTCAACACAAGAATGTGTGATGGTGGAGCGTTCCTCTCTCTTTCTTCTTCTCACACAGTGATCGATTAATTTATCGAACAATAACAGTATTTTTATGATAAAGGAAATGCAAATTGAGACTGTGAATTTCAAGGCTTCTTTTGTTTTTCCTTGAAGTGTGCAAAATCATTTTCTCAAATTAAAGTAAGTATCTGTGAATTAATACTACCCTCTTGGAAAGCAATATATTATAAATATTACAAATGAAAAAATGTAAAAGTGCCAAGCTATATGCATGAAGATGTTTTTGAAGATGAACAATATTATTTACAATTGTAATGAACCTAAATGTCTAACATTAGAGGCTGGTAAAATAAATTCCAACACATTATTTTGATAGACTATTTTAAAGCTCTCACAGATAATGGCTATTAAGACTATGGGGAACAGGGAAAATGCTTATGCTATATTATTAATGTTTGGTGCAAAGGAAAGTTTTAAAATTAATGAATCAAATGTTAAAAGCTACAAGAAGAATTGGCCTGGGCTTTGCAAATATGCTAATATCATAAAAGGCAAACAAATAGTTGGTAGTGACTGTTTCAGATTAAAGCTGACTGCAGAGCCAAGGACTCTAAATGCAATGCACGACCCTTTTAATGGATCATGGATTTTAAAAAAGGAAAGTGCAGTGTTGGGGAGATTTGAATTTCACTTTTATATTCAATGATAATATCGCAACAGTGTTGCATTTACTGGGTGTGAAAATGGCATCAAGGTTTTGTAGGACTGAGTCCTTGTTCTTAAGAAATGCAGGCTGAAGTGCTTAGGGGTGAATGTCATTGTGTCTGAAAATTACTTTTAAATGGTTCAGGGAAAAATGTGTGAATATATATAACTATATATATATATATACACACACACACAGATAAAGCAATTGTGACCAAATGTCCGAGTAGTGATTATATGTGAAAAGCATGGAGATATTCGACATTTCATTACCTCTGTAGGTATGAAACTTTCAAGAATAAACTATTGGGGAAAATGAATCCCAAAACTTTATTAGGTTGATGGAATTAAAGTCATTTATCTTTTTATGGCTCAATTTTCTATAATGTTATATTTTTACACTGAATGGAAATTAATTTAATTTCTCCCTCCCTTTTTTTTTAAATGAACAGCTACCTGACAAGCTACAGGCAGGCACCAGTAAATGCCCTCAGGCTTGAATAAGTACATCTCTTTCCTTCTCTTCCAGGTTCTTTCTGGGATGGAGAGAACCTCTTATTTTGCCCTTCAGCTCCTGTGAATTAATCCCTGAAGATGCCTCCAGGAGGTAAGTGGCTCTTTTACAAAATCTACTCCCCATGTTTTTTTCTTATGTTATTTTGTGGTTGTGATAATATTTAGATCAGCACTATCTGTTAATATGATCTAGAACAGAACAAAAATAACTATTATAGATTATGACGTACTATTAATTATAAGATGACCATTTATCCCAGGCTCTAACCTGGAAAAAAGCCCAGAGATTTTTGTCTAGGCATTGATTCTTTCCATTACATGATGATTCTTGTATCATGCAATGAATGGTCTCCCAAAACATATCCTGAAACATTCATACGTTGAATGCACCCCTGGAAGCCCATGAGAGACCATTTCAAATACAGGGGTGGGGATGGCTTTAAAACTGAAATATCTCTATGCAGCTGTTTGTGAGTTTGTGTTTTTTTAAATATGTAAAACGGCCTGTCTGGGGCCCAGAGGGAGACAGCTCTGGGATGCATTGCTAATGTCTGTTAGAAGTCAGCCTGGATGGTGCCTGCCCTATCTGGTCTGTCCCAGGCTCCTTTCAACCTACTTCACTTGTCTGCTGAGTGTTCTGCTTAATCCATGGAAGGGAGCCAGCTAGGCACGCCAATCCACAGAGACTCAGCTTCCTGCAAACAAAGAATTATCACTGACTTGCAGTGATGTGTGGAGGTGGAAACATAAATACCATACCCTGGGGCAGTAGGATAATCAGTGCCCACCACCTCTCCTGTCTCTTCTAGCCCAAGTTCTTTACTTCTGTGTGTGTGCAGTTTATTCAAAGGAACATTTCTGAATATTGAGGAAGTTCAGAAATGGAAGGAAGACACAAGGAGATAATTCTGAGTCAAGATCCAGAGATGATATAGAGAGGGTTACTTGTCCATAAATCCATGCTCAAAGTATACAAAGGAATGGAAAAGAGGCTGCGGAGCCAGAGATACCCTCTGACTCTAGGTGTTGCTAAAGGTACCTTCTTCTCCTGCTTCAGTTTTTGACTTAAATGAGTCCTCCTTGAGACTCTTATTCAATCCCCCTATAAAATAGCACTTGCCACTTCCCAATTGTTCTCTAGCTGATTACAGTTTTTATTTTCCATCATATCTATCACTTACCACTCTCTGAAGCATTCTAGTTTATTTCTATTCATTTACTACTCTCCCCCTTCTGAATGTACAGTTCCCCAAATCTTGTCTTGACGGCCATTATATCCTCAAGACCTCTGCAGTGCCTCAAACCGTACAAATAAAGTACAGAACAGGTGAAAGAGGATAGGTTCTTGGTTTGGATTAGTTGGAGCTGATGAGAAGGAAATAGGCCCCAATTCACTTCTCTGTCTGAAATTCCTTAAAACCCTTCTGCCTTTGGTTGGGACTGGAATTCTTCTTCCACTTTCTGAAATAGAGGCAAAGTGGAGAAGAAACGAGTAGTCCTGCAACACTCTATGGCCACGAGTGTGAATGATGCCGGTACCTATGGAATAGGGGAAATGGTAAAGCAGGTTCTTTCAAGAAGTGATCAGGAGTAACCCCAGCTGTTAGCTGATGCAAGCTTAAAGGAGACTTTGCATTCAGGGAGAGAATGGATAGAGCAGACACCTAACCTTTCCATGCCTGGGACAACACCTGGGCTCCTACTGGAGGAACCTGAAGAGTGTACTAGAAACTGGTCATGGCCAGGGGTGGTTCAAGCATGATGACTGGGGGGTGGGGGCATTAGAAGTTGAGGGTACATGTGTAACTAGTTTCTGATTCTGTAGCTTGGGCCTCAGTACTGAAATATGCCTTTGTTTCCATTGTTTTATTTTTTCTCACTGATATTAAAAGAATCACAGAGTGATTAATATTAGTTGATTCTACAATTTTGGGCTCCAAAGGCTCACAAGAGCCACTGCTGCTTATTTCCAATCATGTCAGGCATAGAGTGGGTTACATACTTTCCGTGTTCTCTACAGAAACACTTTTTCTCCTCTCCTTTCCCTATTTATAGTGCCAGCCTTTTGCTTTGAAGAAAGCTTGAAGTCCAGGTACTATCTGGTAGATTGATAGTGGTCCCTTCAATTAATACATTAGGTTCAAGCAGTTTAAGGCTACTTAAAAAACCCTAAGGTTATCTATGAAATTCCTAATTTTAAATTGATGGGTTAAGCTCCTTCCTTGAACTTATTTTATTTGCTGTGATTATTTCTAATGGATCTGCCCACACTGCCCATTCTTCTTTGTATTCAGGGCCAGAGCACTGGTGATGTAACTTGACAGTCTCCAAGAGGGGACCAGAATTCCCACCCTTAGAATTCAGCAGGGATCTTGTAGAAGTGAGCTGGATAAAAGACACTGGGTCCTGGAGAGACTGGATGTAGGAATTGTAGGGAATTACCTTCTGTTGGGAAGGATGGAGAGACCCTGAGGACATGAGGCTATGGTCTGGGTGTTGAATAATATTCTTGAATTGTTATGTCTGATAATGGTATTATGGTTATATAGGGGAATGTCTGTATTATGAGACAAGCTGGATTATTTTGCAGTTGTGTCATGCTGTCTGTAATTAACTTTGAAATGATTCAAGAAGAGAATACATAGATGAAATGAAGCACCTATGGTAGAATGTTAACGATTGTCACATCCCTGTGGTGGATTACACTCCTCTCTCTACGTTTCTGAAGTTTAAAAAGTTTCATGATAAAAAGTCAGAGACCTCCCCCTCTTCCCAAAGCAAAATTTTTGCTTCACAACTTTGCTGGGATCTTGCCCTACCTTTGTCTCAAAACATCTGCTGGCAAGAAATAATCTTCTCTAAGGCTGTCTTTTCTACGCACCTTAGAGGAGAGATGAAAACAGGAGGTTCTGTGGCCTGACGTAGATATTGCATTGTCCTAACTCAGAAGTGATCATGGGAATAGCCACCAGAGGGAAAGGCATAGCATGGGAGAAGATGGACCAAAACACAAGGTTAAACCCCTGATCTCCAGCAAGTTCCTTTATCGCTTCTTGCCTCAGTTTCCTCATATGAAAAATGGATATAATAGTACCAAGCTCATGGGCTTGTTATGAGAATTTAAGGAGTTAACATATATAAAGCACTTAAAACAGAACCTGGTATTAATCTGTACTCATTACATTTCAGCTATAATTAGTCTTCTCTCTGGATGCATTTAGAGAATTTGTCTCACGTACAACAGCGACTCATTGTGTGTACATATGCTTTTCCCTTGGCAGAAAGGGTCCTTCCAAAGCAAAATGTCAGGCTGCCTATAAAAGGAAACTAAATTAGTTGTTTCATTTTGGGGCACTGTCAGGATGCCAGCAACTCTTGTCCATGAGGTTTAAGGAGATGCCACAGCACCTACTGCATTTCATCTCTTCACTGAAAAAGGAATGTCAAATCATTGTCAGCATATATCCCCTTCTTGCCACTTGTGCTGTCATGATTAGCCACCATCCCATTTCCGTAAAAGCTTAATATTGAAATCGTATGCCTTAAGAGGTTGTATTAGTCAACTGGAGCCATAAGGAAAAAGCAGGGGTTTGGCAGTCTCTATTATAGCAAAAAAAACAGTTTCTTACTGTACAAAATTGTCTTCTACACATAATCAATGGCCATAGCCACACCTACCTACAATCCCTGTCATCTTTGTGCAATATTGGAGCTGGTAATCATTGATCCCAGGAACTCTCCTTGTAGTACTCTCATGTTACTTGCAAAATCAATTGCTGCAGATTGCAAATGTGCATTTATGTATATATTGCTTTTATCCATTTTACATTAATAGACTGGTTATCAACTGATTAATGTCATGAGAACATGAGTCATGAGTTACATTAGCTGTAGTGCACTCCTCCATCTATCCACTACACAATTTTGCAGTTAACTGAGCTTTGTCTGTATTGATAAATCAAAGTGAAGAACTGGTACAACCACCAAGCTGATTCTATCAAAAATACAACAGCAGAAACAATTCCTACCCAGGCATGTCTATGATGTAGGTATGTATATGTGTACTGAGTCCATATTTCCAAGATTGGTTATTAAACAAACTCAGCAGTGATCACTCACAATTCTACATTTCTCCAAAAACGTTTATGTACCTAACACCCAGAACAACCTAAAAGTCCAAAGGAGAATCTGACTCAACTAAAATCCCTACAGGATAAATCATTATGGAAGCAATCAATATGGGGAAAAATATTTTCTCTTGATAGTACTTGTGGGGAAAAATATTTTCTCTTGATAATGCTTGTGTCCTGAAAGTTGAGACAAGTATGGATCTTGTCGGAGGTGTCACAGAGCACAAATACTTGGACTCTGATTTGGTAGCATTTGGTAGCACATACAGTGTTCTAGAAATATGCTAAATATTTCATATCCACGGACCCTTTCATTCCTTCCAGAAAGCCTTCTGAGTTAGGTACCATTGTGCTCTCCATTTTATGAAAAGAAATCTGAGGCTTAGAGAGGTTAAGGAGCACATCCCCTGTCATTTGAAATATTCATACCTTTCCTATGCTATGGTTTTGGTAAAGCAAGAGAGGACTAAATGAAGTGGGGCTGACATCAGGGGCCAGACGCTTCTCATTCAGAAAAGGTTTTGCAAGTGTCTGCTGTGTGCCAGGTGGGGCTAGATAGCAAGTTCCATGAGGCCGTGAATGTGCCCCTCTTGTACAAATATTTTTATCTTTACCAGCTATCCTCTCTTAATTCCATCCCTCCCAACTCCCTTAAATGTTCAGCTTGTTGCAGGAGGCAGTGAATCCAGTGAAGTGCTCAGGAAGTATCAGTGACCGAATTGGCAGTGTAGGTGTTCACATTCCAGGGAGCTAAGAAGCACCCCCATGGTGAGCCATATTCCCTGGCAGCGGAGGCTGGTGGGCATGTTGCACTGTTCAGCAAAACGTTTCTTTCCCCCAAGAGAGCCAGTCAGGGTAAGGCACTTTAAAAAATACGGTATTTGTTTGGGCTTGGAAGGGAGATCTAAAATGGACAATGGAATCATTAGGCCACTTTTTAAATGAGAAGAAATGGCCATGGCTGGGAAAAAAGTTGAAGATTGACTATCTTCACATTCCCCAAAAGAAAAAGCAGATTGTTTTGTCTTAATTGTTGATGTGGGAGGTGATATAAAACTGCGGTTAAGGAGAGGTCTCTGGGCCAAACTGCCCGGAGTCCAATTCCACTTCTGTTCCACCAGCTGTGATCTTGGGCAGGATCTCTAGGCTCACTCTCCTTGTCTTCAAAAGGCTGTAAAATCAGAGCGATGACACCAGCTCCTGGAGTTGTCAGGAGCCTCACATGTGCGAACACCATCCTCTCCACCACCATTACCACCACCTTCACCTCCGTCTCTTTTACTGCTCAGTCACCACCCCCACTGCCACCATCATCATCAGCTAAAGGCTCCTGACCTCTACAAGACAATGGGGTTCACAAGAACAATCATATCATAACTCAGCTGGAAGCTGTTTCCCTACAGGATGTTTAAAATCTCATCTTAGATATGAAATTGATGTGAAACTGACAAGTGGCAGTTTGCTGCAGTATACTAGACAGTTCTAACTCTGAACCCAATCTTCAATGCAATCCCTTAGGCTTTTGGGGGGGTAGC
Source organism: Myrmecophaga tridactyla (assembly GCA_004026745.1). NCBI lineage: Eukaryota > Metazoa > Chordata > Mammalia > Pilosa > Myrmecophagidae > Myrmecophaga > Myrmecophaga tridactyla. The sequence goes on along the minus strand of PVIY010000698.1, from coordinate 77,422 downwards.
ATTCCATGAAACTGTTTAGTGGGTAAGGTGATTGGATTTTTGCAGACAACACAAGGGAGCACAGAGACATTAGATTTTTCTATCACTTCAAAGAGAAGGAGTGGGTCTCTAGATGAAAGAGTTTGGTTGAAGGAATATTTTACTTACTGGGAGATTTTCATCACTTTTGGTGACAGCAACATCGAATTCTTAATATCAAGACTGTCCAGAAAGATTTGGGTTGTACTGTCACTAAGGAGAATGCTGCTTTCTTATCCAATGAGTACTTCTAAATAGTTATTATTTCCTGGGATATTTACTGCATCTCTAGAGTATGTCATCTAAAAATATCTTTAAAATCATACCGTTCCATCTACCACAACCACCAGCTTCATTGGGAGAGAGAAGTAAAACAGAAATCAGCCCATAAGTATTTACCAAATCCTTACTGCAAGTCATACACTACACTAAGTTTTAGGTCCACAGGGGGTACACAAACATTTAAGACTTTACTCCAACCCTCAAAGAGCTTCTAACCCAGTAAAAGAGCTAAGACACTTACACACATGCCAAGACTGTCAACTTTAGAAGTGAACATGCAAAATGCCTTCCTTATATATGGACTGCAGATCATAAGGGGCATTGGTTTGTTAGGAGCTTGTATAAAATACTTTTGAATGCTTCAGAAAATAGAGTGACCCTTTATACTATGTGACAAGCTAAGCCCCAAAGATCTAAAGACTGCACTGAAATCAAAGCATATGGGAATCTCTTGTCCATAATAGCAAAGCATAACAACCTTAACCTGTTATACTCCTGATTTTTAGATTTTTGATACAACTGAGAGAGGTTGAATGGCAGATGGTAACGCAAAGGAGGGGATCTGGGTTCCAGACCAGACTCTACCATTGAATTGTAGGTGACCTTTGGTGGATTCTCAGACCTTGCTGGCCTTAGTTTCTCACCTTTGGACACAAGGAAGACTGGGCTAGATGGTCACTAAAAACTTCTCTCCTAAAGGCAGTGAGCTGTGATGAGCCAGGCCTATGTGAACAACTGCCCAAGGAGTTGTTCCTCAGAACAGATGCAGATGCCAACCCATAAGCCACCTCCCAGCGTGGGGGGTTCAGATGCCCAGTTGGCCATCAGTCCCTGGCCATGTCTCCTCCTCAGGTAGGGCTGGTCTTCTGCCTGGGTGGCTTCCAGCTTCTGTTCTCCATCCTGATCCTGAATTTTCATTTCCATTCCCTCTCTTGGTGTGTTACAGGCGAGCTGTCTAAATTTCCCACTACTGGTATCGAAGTTAATTACGCCCATTCTTTATTAGCTAAATTCAGTCAATGTCATATTTTCAGGTCTGAGCTCTCCTGTAGGCTTGGGATAATTCTTCTCTACTCTTTTTGGTATGACCTTGTCCCAAGGCCCTCTCTTTTACTTCCTTTGCTGTTCACAATCAAACAGTTAGTTGCTTAGTTTTTTTGTTTGTTTTTCTGTCATTGTGAGAAAAAAACATATAAAAGAGGGAAGTATGGAATGAGGTTGGATAAGTCTCATGGACTGTTAGAAATTGGCAGGTGAGGGGATTATTTGAAATGGCTGATTAAGGAGAGTTAGTGTAATAATAATAATAGTTTATATTTATTGAGTCTTCCTTTTGCCCAAACATGGTACTGAATGTTACAGACAGAGTATCTCTTCTAACCCTCTGCTCAACCCTCTGAGGAAAACCCACCTTTATCCTGATTTTGCCACGGTGAAACTGAAGCACAAAGAGGTTCAATATAACTCCAAATGCCATACAGCTGACAGAGCCCAGCGTCTGAGTCCCGAACCTGTGTTCGGAACCACTATGAACACTTGCTCTTCTTTTAAAAGGAAGCATTGCTCTTGCTCATCCATTTCATCTTAGAAAATCAAAATATTGTAAAGCAGGAGTGGAGAAGGTAAAGGAGCAGGTGAGATCCTATCTGTTTGCATCTGATATCACAGTGTGTGAGAACTGAGAAAAGGAGCATTGGGCTTTGAAAAGTCGAGTCCTGTCTTAGTAAGCCTCAGAGCTGCCCTTCTCTGTAGAATTTGCTGTGCTGAATATTCTTTTCCTTCCTCCCTGTCTCTGAAAGCACTCACTCCTGGTCCAGAACTGGGGTCTTCCTCCTTGTTGCTGATGGGCAATTGTACCTGGCAAGCTGCAGGTTCCCAGCAGATGTCCAAAAACAAAGACATATCCGCTGTCGATGGGACAAGAATTTGATTCCTCTTTGGCCACCTCATATTTTAATCCAGGTTTCTGTCCAGCTTGTTATAATTTCTGCATTTGAACAATGTACCTGTTTTCTCTCAAGACCAATTTGAAAAGATGAAGGCTTGAGACATCTATACTCTGAAAATTCTGCACCTGTGTGGTTGACTCTTTTTGGTCTCCGAGGGACAAAATATCCACTAGCAGTTTCCCATCCTTCTACTAACAGCCTGTAGAATTTTCCAATCCACCTGATTCTACCTTTCTAAAACTGCAGTCAGTAAGAGGGTTTTATTTTGGCTCTGTCTACCCACAATGTGTCTGATTTCACTTTTTTTATTTTTTAGGATCAAAGTTTTAGAAGTATGTTCTATCCATTTTTTTATTATTTCAAAATGAAAACTCAAATGGGAACAATCTACAAAGCAGCCATTTTTGGATGGGAAAGGAGAAAATGGGTCAAAATCACCATTTTGAAAAGAGGCAAAGGAAAGAACAGTCTAGCTTCAAGAAATTAAGACAATCCCAGGAAGATATCCAGTATTCTATCCTTCCACATTTCCAGTCTTTGTACAAATAGCACTAATGATCATAAAAATGACTCTGAGGTATTTTCAGAATCCCCACTTGATCAAAAATGATTAATATATTTCCCTAAGTAAACAGAGTGGAGTGATATATTTTAAATAAAGAATTTCAACTGTGGGAAATGAAACAAAGAGAGGTTGTCAGGTAGCTCCAAGTCAACCAGGAAATATGGAAAACGCTGAGACCCGATTTCCTGGGCTCACTACTAAGTCACAGTGCTGCAGGAATCAGTTTGAATGGATCAGCTTACTTATCAACCGGCTGCTTTGATGTCCTGTAAATACAGCCTAAATATCAATTTCTGTAACAGAGTCAGCCATAAACATCAAATCAATCAGCAGCAGCATTCACCCAAGGGATTACAATAGCCAAATGAACTATATTATGTATTCAAATTGGACCGAGGCAGTTCATTTCTTTCCATTTCTGCATCCTCTGTGACACTATTTGAGCAAACTAAGGCAGTCACCATTTCTGTCCATGCAATATGTTTTCCTTTTCATAAAAGCCTGCAGATGCTTTCCCACACAGTAATGCATGCCCCAGTCTCTGAGATGTTGACACGTAAGGTGCTAAACATTGGTATCACTTTTGCTGGAAATGATATTGGATAATGTTCAATTTACCGTCTCTAATGCGTATTCCAAAAGTATTATTTTCTCTGTAGGTACAAAGAAATGGAAATGAGGGTAATAAATGTATCCCAGCCCTTAAGCAGTCTTGGAATGAGTGTGTAGAACTGCTGGCCAAAGGAGCGGGCATTTAAGAATGAACCATAAGAAGTAGATAGCTTTTGAGCCATTAGCAGGATGCAAATGGGCATGGAAGTGTCCATCCCCTGTGTCTCTGAACTAGGAAAACATTCCTGGCACAGCCTGGTAGAGAGCTCTCTATTGACCAAGGTTTCAGATCTTTGAACTGGGTCTCCAGGGCTCTGATGCTTTCCTTTTATATAGAGGACCCCTTCAGGCCAGGGAGGAGGCTAGTCAGGAACCAGAGGGGACAGAATGACAATGGGGAGGAAAAACTGCCTTAGAGGAGGGCTGCTGAGTTCCCATAGCCTCTCTTTGGGAGGAAGTAGAAATGAGCAAAACTGGGGTCTTTAGCTATCTGTTCTCCCATGGGAAATAATGGAAGGTTTGGACTGACAGATTTAGGAGTCAAGTGTAAAAAGTAGTGTTAGGTGAAGAAGGAATAAGAGAGAGACAAGTGATGAAAAAATAAATGACAACAGGCTGAATTTGCAACCTTTACATGTCTTTCTCTCTTTGTGCAGTAGAGTGGAGTGTAATTAAGTAAGAATCTGGAGTCAGAATGCAAAGAGTTCAAATCCCTGTGTTCTAGTTTGCTAGCTGCCGGAATGCAATATGCCAGAAACAGAATGGCTTTTCAAAAGGGGAATGTAATAAGTTGCTAGTTTACAGTTCTAAGGCCAAGAAAATGTCCCAATTAAAGCAAGTCCATAGAAATGTCCAATCAAAGGCATCCATCCGGGGAAAGATACCTTGGTCCAAGAAGGCTGATGAAGTTCAGGGTTTCTCTCTCAAATGAGAAGGTACATGATGAACACAGTCAGGGCTTCTCTCTCAGCTGGAAGGGCACATGGCAAACATGGTTTCATCTGCTAGCTTTCTCTCCTGGCTTCTGGTTTCATGAAGCTCCCCAAGAGGCGTTTTCCTTCTTCATCTCCAAGGGTCGTTGGCTCGTGGGCTCTCTGCTTCATGGTGCTGTAGCATTCTCTGCTCTTTTCGAATCTCCTTCATTCTCCAAAATGTTTCCTCTTTTATAGGACTCCAGAAACTTATCAAGACCCACCCAAATGGGTGGAGACATGTCATCACCTAATCCAGTTTAACGACCACTCTTGATTGGGTTACATCTCCAGGGAGATGATCTGATTACAGATCTAAGCATACAGTATTGAATAGGGATTATTCTGCCTTTCTGAAATGGGATTTTGATTAAAACATGGCTTTTCTAGGGGACATACATCCTTTCAAACCAGCACACCCTGCTTTGCCACTTATTATGTGACCTTGGGCAGCATTTTGAAACTCTCTATTTTAATGTACTTAACAGTTAAACAAGAATAACAATAGAACCTATTCTAGAGTGGTTTTGAACAATTATATAAGTTTTTAGTAAACACTGATATATTTAATAAGGACTCATTATTAATGTTCTTTCAGTCACTGAAAAGTATTATTTTTTGCCTTCTCTCTTGCTTTCTCTGTCTTAGAAACACAGGAGGAGACATGGTACAGAAATAACAATTACTTTAATTACAGCAGAGATGCTACCCATTTAATAGGATTGTTTGATAGATTCCTTTGCAAAGTTAAACTTATGGTGGAGGCATCAGAGATTCCAAAGTTCAGATTTGCTTAAGGAGCGACTATGTGCTTTTAATTCTGGGCTGCTCTATGCTTGCTTTCCCAACTGTTGCTGTGTGTAGCATTTCCCTTTGAAAGTCAAGCCACAAAACGGTATTGGCTGTCTTGGGCAGGTGAAGAACAACTCCTGGGAGTTTTCCCTGCAGAAACCGTTGCTCGGGGGTCAGAGCTTCTTGGATGTTTATTCAGATTCAATAGGAAACATTTATTGAACATCTTGTTGTTGAGATGGAACTCTAGGAGACTCTCAAGGCTCTTGTACCACATCTCCATGTCCCCCATCACCCGAGGAAGATGGGTTCCATTCCTGACCATTGCATGGAAACTCAGACTCAAGGAGTAGAATTTCAGTTATGATCATAAAGATCACTGTGTCCTGGAAGTGTGGCAGTTCTGATTTTCCTCTTCCCAAAGGTCTTGAGAATGGAATCCAGAGCCATCTTTCTCTCTCTTTGGTTTCTCTTCAAAGTCTCCTTACTCTTCCTCCATGCAGTCCAAAGAAACTGAACCAGAGACTGCTGCCCTGGAGAACTAGCTGTACCCCAGGTCTTAGAAGGAAACATTTCACTCTCTTGTGCTTCCCTCACCTCTAGCTTTGGCAAGAGGAATTTTCTGCAAGGTTTAATCTCAGTTTGCACATCTGCCTTAGTGATATAGGTCCAGCTAATAATAAATAATCATGTTTCTCTGCTATTTTGGTAAGCAAATCAATTTCCCTTAAGGACTTCATAGGAAAGCCAGCTGATCAGCATGTTGCCTTCCTTTTTCTCGTTAGCAACCACCCCATTTTAATTTAGAGATGAAAATAAAAATATTCCCCTTGCTCTAAAAGGTTTTATGGTCTAGCAGTGATCTTTAATCATTCTTATTTAATCATGGTCAACTAAGTTATTATTATCCCTACAGAGAACATAGTATTTTCTTGTTAAAGTCCCTGAAGTTGAATGGCACACAATAGCATGTTTTAGTGTAAGTAATGCTTACATTGTATGTGTAGCAGCTCAAGCTCTGAGAACCCTCAGATCTTGGAAATGCATCTTGACCATATTTGAGGTGTTGTAACCTCTCAGCAGATATAGCTGCTTAACTACTTTAGCAAATTGTATAATGACCCTCCAGCAGACTCTTATACCTAGGGAAGCATTTCCCTCTGCCACACAGAGCAGTAGGGTCAGCAGTAACACCTAGCGCTGAAGCAATTCATCTACATCCAGAACTGCTTAGAAATCCCCAAAGGACTTCAAAAAAAGGATATGCAATATTTTGCTAATTTCTGTAGGTAGAAATCTTTGTCATATGACTTTTTCTCCCCTAATTGTACTGATGTGCTAGTGGTTTCTTTTCTTTTTTTCTTTCTTTTTTTGTTTTTTGCATACAAGGAACTTTTTAAAAGAAACCAACTTTTAATAACCATTTTAAATGTGCTAACTTTCTTTTTTCAAAAACATTACATGGGAGCGGGGCTGGTGCAAGGATAGAATGCGCCCCTACCATGCAGGAGATCTGGGTTTGATTCTTGGCCCATGCACTTCCCCACCAAAAAAAAAAAAACTAGCAAAATAAACAAAAATTCAACAAATGGTGCTGTAGTTAACAGGATACTCACATGGAAAAATAATGAAGTATGACCCCATGGAAAACCATACAAAAAAAAAAACATTGTATAAATCAGTAAGAAAAATATAAAAGGGAAACTGCAGGATTGATAACAAAACAAAGCAAACAAATAAAAAGCAGATTCAGTGCTTAAAGGCACAGGCAATCAATGGATTGTTACAGTTATTTACAATGATAAAGAGAGGTGTCAGTCGGCTATCAGGGTTTAAATAATGACTGTCATGTTCTACTGAGAGAATCTTTATGAAACTCAGAAAAATAAGGTTTGTTGTGGGGGGAGCTATTTGGCAGCCATTCACTTACTGTAAAACCAGTTTGGATCAAAATGATTTATTTTCTCACTGGAGAAAGTCATGGTGGAAGTCAGCCTCCCTGTAATTTTCAGTTGTCCTATATTGGTAGGGGTGTTTATTTTTTCTTCTCCAACAGTGATAATAAGGGTAGTGGTTTGGCCAATGGAAAAAGTACCCAGTCACCTCAGCGTCAATAAATTCAAATCGGAGAACTTCGATCCTTTAAAAAACAAGAAAAAGAATAACCGGCTCAAACTTCCAGACCGATATTAATAGCTACTTTTGCAAAATTCCCAGTTGGGCCATTCTGTGAGAATCCCTTTAAAGCCCACAGAAGCAGAAGGTGAGAGAACCAAGCCATTTCTCTCTCAAATTGAAAGGCACGTCTGTGGTCCCGGGAGAGCCCTGGATACTGGGTTTTTGGCAAAGAGAAACTTCGGTTCAGTCATTGCTTTGGCTGGGAAGAGAAGCTGGCAGCTGGCTGCTTGTTCCTTTGCTGTTGGCCTGGGAATAAGACTGACAGCATTTTCTCCCATTGTAAACCTTCATAGGTGGGAACAGAGTCACCCTCCAGTTAGGTGATCTAACGTTGCCACCACCAAGGGAGGGTGTTAGCAGCAGGGGGTCGTGGTGTCACATTAGACTCAAGAGCAAATGAACTGGGTCATAGGCTTCCCGGACCAAACCAGTTCCTCAGGAGAGGCATTTCTGCACAGCGGGGGTTATGCGCTGGGAGGTTCTTGGCTGTACCAAGAGCTGCTGAGTGCATATGTGCACACACGAGTCAGCAGGAGGCATGTCGGGGGTGCAGGCTGATGCCAAAGAGCATCTTTCAGATTCACTATGCATACGAGTCATCTGGGGATCTTGTGGGACTGTAGATACTGACTCTGTCTGGGGTACACCCTGAGCCTGTGGATTTCTAACAAGCCCCCAGCGGTACTTCTGGTAGTGGTTCACAGAGTTGAATACAGCAAGGGGTTCAGGATATTTCTAGAAATGTATCTCACTGTTGAGCTCTGTGCATCACTCCTGGGACTGTTGGCACATGCAATTAAAAGGAGAACTCACACTTCTCATGAGACAGATTCAAATCCTAAAAGTTGAGATAACTGAAATAGATTGCATTCTTTGGTTTGATATGCCCAAATGATTGCCTCGGTTTTCTATTCTTTAGTACATACGTTAAGGAGAGCCTATGCAAATACCCACATCCCCTACACACACCCCACAATCTCATTTTTTAATAAAGCACTCAAGATCATTTTAAGCATTCTGGACTGCACAGATCTGTAGAGTGTTTTGTTTAACACTTCAGCTTCATTCACTAGATAGCCTTGGCAACATATACTCATTGAAATGGGATTGAAAAAAAAGAAGCAGAAATGCAAGCTGAGTTGAGATTGGTTCTCCTTCCAATTCTGCATCACAAAGACCCACAGCAGAGGCTTCCCTCTGCTTACCCCTGGGAAAGAAGAGACACTGTGGCTGTTGTTTAGAAAGGTATTTTTGTCCATACCAGCTTCTTTACAAAATATGCTTCACTATTTCCCAGGCAGGGGGTGGAAGGATAGCTCAAGGCCACCTCAAACCACTGCTAAGAAAATAGCATCCACAGCTCTTCCTACCCCTGGCGGCTCAGAAACAGATTCTATTTGGACACCTTTATTGAACAGTTTTAATAATTGTTATGCCCTTAACATGCATTATTCTAAGATCTGTATGTGTAGTTAACCCCTAAGTTATCTTATGAAATAGGTCTTATTTTCCCAGTTTCACAAATGAGGAAACTATGGTTCAGATCAGGTAACTTGTCCAAGTCTGCAGTAGAAATCAAAAGTAGAGCTGGAATTCTACTCCTGAGTTGTAAACTTGTAATTACCTCTTGGAGTTCCACAGAAGCTGGGAAAATAACAAATACTGAATATGCTGGTTTGAAGCAGTTATGTACCCCAGAAAAGTCATGTTGTTTTTCCTAATCCAATTTTATGGGGACAGACTGATTGTTTAGGGTGGGACCTTTTGATTCAGTGGTTTCTGTGGGATGTATCTACTCTCATTCAAGGTGGATTTTAATCTGCTTACTGGAGTCCTTTAAGAGGAAATCATTTTGGAAAAAGCTCAGAGCTAACACAGAAAATTTTGGAGCTGCAGAAAGAAAATGCCCCTGGGGTAGCTGTTTGAAACTAGAAGCCAGAGGGCCAGCAGACACCAGCCACCTGCCTTTCTAGCTGAAATATGAGGTCCAGATGCATCAGCCTTCATGAGAGGGAAGGAAAGAAAGGTGGAGGGTGAAGGAAAGAGGGAGACAGAAAGAGAAAGAATGGGAAAAGAAGGGAAGGAAAGGGAGAGGAAGAGCAAGAGAAAAGGAAGAAACTGTTGTCTAAAAAAATGAGCCTTTATGTTGAGTTCAGCCCAGGGGAACACCAGTTTGGGACTCTGGTATATACTATACTCCCCCATGCCAACAATATATCCAGTGAATGATATCAAGTTTGAACACTCCATAATAACAATCTCCTATAATACACACATATACATACTCATAAAATATGAGAGAGGTGTTAAATTTTTTCATCTTACAGATGGGAAAATTGACTCTAGAAAGGTTAATTTCCCCAAGGCTGCTCAGGTGGTAAAGGGAGTCAGATGTCATATTGTCTGATATTCCTACTACTCTCTCTAGCAAGGTGGGAAAGGAGGCTTGGGCCACCTGAGGAGCAGAACTTAAGTCTGAGAATCCCACGATTCTGATTCATGTCAAATTTGCCACCTGCCACAGGGCCTTTGCACTTCTAACCCAGGTGTTAGAAGCAGGGAACCTATAAGAGGAGTATAGGCTCCTGGGGCTCAGTCAAATGCTCATATGAAGAAAGTCATTAACTTCCATATTCTTGAAGGATTCTCATAAGCCTGTTACTTCGTCATCATACGGCTCATCTGTACAGAAAGAGCAGGAGACCTACCAACTGTTTTTGTTCCTGCTGTTTTAAAACATATTAAAAATCATATGACAGGTTTGCATTTGATGCTTTTCACAGACATGGCCATTTGGAAGGAGTCAATCTTTGATGAAAGGTGAAATTCATAGTCTCCATGAGGCAGTGATGGCACTCACCGTGTAACACTGCAGTGAGTGAGCCATCAAGAGAACAGAAAGGGCCCAGAAGAGTCAGTGGTCTGTTTGGTGACTCAGCAGGGTGTTTCCTAAGTGTCTTCTCGATTCCAGGCCTTGTGCCTTCTAGATGGAGAGTCAGAGATAGTCCAAGTCACATCACATCCTTGATTGTAAGGCTCCATTGGCTTCCTGTTAACCTTAGAATAGAGACAGAACTCTTACCCATGGCCTTCCCACTGCCACGTGGTCTGACTCCTACATAGCACTGTAACTTCATTGCCTACTGCTCTCCTGCTCACTCAGAACACTAGACTTCTTGCCATTCTAGTTCATGCCAAATTTGCCATCTGCCACCGGGTCTTTGCACTTGCTAGATGCCTGCTGTATACTCATTTGTCTTGAATGTGTTACCAGAGATCTTTGCATGGCTAAGAATTTCTCATCACTCAGTCTCATCTCAGATGTCACTTCCTCAAGGACATCTTCTCCAAAATAGCAACCCCTGCCCATGCTCTATTTCTACATGCTAACCTTATATTTTTCTGCAAGCATATAATTCATTTTCCTCTAAAATATTAGGTCTTCATGGGTAAGGATTTCTCATGGATACCACTGATACATAGGACCTACTCATTCAAGATGAACTGGGTGAGTAATGAAACAGGTCAACCATGGAACCCAGGAGAGAAGTAGAAATAGGGCTATGGGAGTGAATGGGAGGGACATGCCTGTCTATAGCAATCAGGCTAAGAGAAATGCCCGGAAAAGGCAGCTGTAAGTAGAAGGTTGATGCCATCATAAGTAAGGTTAGGTGAGGAAAGAGGGAAGGTCATTGGCACTGAGAGTGGTGCACTTGAGTGCAGAAGTCCTGTTCAGTATACATGGGGCATAGATTATGACATTGTGCACTGGGAAGAGATGAGACAAGGGCAAGATCTTTCAAAGGTATTATCTCCTATGCTTGGCTAGTTGGTAGTTCGGAGCTGTTATGCACCCCAGTAAAAGGTCATGTTCTTTTATCCATCCCTGTGGGTGCAGATCTGTTGTGGGTGGGATGCTTGGTTAAGTTATTTCAATTGAGAGGTTATCTACCCCATTCAAGGTAGATCTTAATCTTTTACTGTATTCTTTATGAGAGGATGAAAGACAGAAAAGCCAAGAGAGCTTGGATTAAAGAGGACTCACAGAAGCTCAGAGAGGACCCACAGAAGCCACTGCAATCGGAAGCTGAAAGCAACAGAATCCGGGAGCAAAGGACCAGCAGATGTTGGCCATATTCCTTCCCATGTGACAAAGGAACCCCAGAAACCAGGATTCTTCCTTCAAAATAGATATCTTTTTGATGCCTTACTTTGGACATTTTCATGGCCTTAGAACTGTAAATATGCAAATGAATAAATTCCCATTGTAAAAGCCAACCCATTTCTGGTATACTGCATTCCTGAAGCTTTAGCAAACCAAAACAGCAATTAACCTACAAAGTAGGCCAGAAACCTGAGTCAAGGGAAGGCAGGAGTTGAGCTACAAGTAGCTTATCTAGGCTTGACCAAAGTCTTCCATTTTCTCTACCCTCTCATTACTTAGGTGGAAGCTGTCTGCCTTGGCATATTCAGATAAGCCTCAGAGTTATCATTTGGGTTCGGAGCTCTGGTTGGCTTTCTGAATTACTCCTGTGGCACTCTCTGGCAAGGTCCCAGGAATATGAGTGACAAGGCAAAACAAGGCACCTTGAAATTACCTATAATGAAAATGACTGGTAATCTCTAGCAATTACTGTGTTTGTGAGTGACAGGATTGCACTTTGTACAAAACCTTTTGCTGCAGCAAAGATGGGTCCTTTGGGGTTTGCAGGTTTGAGTTGGTTTGTTTTTAAATGGAAATAGCTGTAGATCTTTGGTATCATGTATTCCTTTTCCTATGGTACCCCCCTTTTGATTTTTTGCAGTATTTATCTTACTACGTATACTATTGTTTGTTCAACATATTTTTTCTGTAAATCAACCTTAAATCAATTCACTTTAAAAAAAAATTAAGCCTCATTCTAGATAATAACATTCATGAAGCATGTGCTGAAAAATGTAAAACTAAAATTAAGCATAAACACTGGATTTTTGGGTTGGCATTGAAGATATACAAGCTTCAGAGATTTGATGAGGCAACTAAAATAACAAGAAAGTTGCTATGTCCTGTAAAATCCTATAATGATGTGAAATTAGCCAAGGCTAATGTCCATGATCATCCCAATTTTATAAACACCCAAAACTTCAGTTCTCTTAATTTAGAAGTTAGTAAAAAGTGTGATTTACAGAGCATGGAAAATAAAGAAATTGAAACCTTTACAGCATTATGTTTTATTGTGGTGCTAGAGAGATGAACTCTGCTAAGTACAATGGAAAGTGCCAAGAGGGGTAAACCATGAGCAATTGGTACTTGGTGCACAGTCATAAGCCATCTACACTGGTTCTGTATTTGGGCAGAGAGTCCAACAGAAATAGGAGGGATAAAGGGAAGGCAGCATTTTTATGGCAGAGGTAGCAAAGTTTTAAAATGGTTTCTAGGAAGCATCTAGCTGGCCTGAGTGATGTGGGAATTTTCTGGTGACCTCAATGGCTCCACCATTTGCTGGCAATTGTAAATAAATTTTTCTAATTTTAAAACAAGTGGTTTTAATAATAATAATAATAAAGATGCATATTAGTGACTATGCCAAGTTAACACGGTGCTCTTTATAACTGCACCATCAATTAAGCATCATATCAGGTGTCAGTCCCTGTGGAATACACTTGATTTTATCGAATAGCAAAGCATATGCAATAGTTAATGCTGGCCAGAATTCCTGCTGCTGGTCCCTTGTGGCTTTTCCTCAGTTATGACTCAGTAGGTAAGAAATGACTGAACCAAAAAATTCAGAGTTTTAAGAAAGTATTAAAAAGTTAAGAAGCCTGACTTCCTTTTTAGAAAATCATCTCCAAAGATGCACGTGCCCCTATGTTGGCTACTGGAAATTTGATTTTTGTGCCCCTAAGTTGGCTACTGGAAATTTGATTTTTGAGGCTAGCAAGAGAGAACAGATAGAGAAATTCTTAGAAATGGGTTTCTCTCTAAAAGGTACCAAATTAGTTCTAGACAAAGTGGAATCTAACCTTGGTTTATTTAATTTGCTCCTTACAAGAAAAATATATTTCTACAAGCCCATAGTCCTATTTCAGGAGGGTATTATTGACTTCAACTCCATTTCTACTGACGATCACTTTAAATTGTCTATATATGATATAAGAACGCAAAGCATCCTATGTATAATATAGAGATATTTTTGTAAAAATCTCAAATTAATTGACCATGTGCATTGGAGAAATTGCCCTCTACCTCAGAATACGGATAAATGATCAAGAAGAAAATGAATTAAAATTAGGTAATGCAGGTCTATAAAGATGGAACCCTATTTACTTGGCATTTCCACGTCTGAAGCCTTAGAAGTGAACCTGTAGCTTAGGTAAACACTTCAGACTCGGTCAATGGGACTTCTTTTGGATGGAGGGGTAGAGTTGTAAGCAAATTCATCATTAGGTTCCATTGTATTTTCCTCTGATATGTCCTTTACCTTCTTTCACTTCTGTCAATCTCCACCCCACCCCCTCTGCCATCCAAGCCAACATCATGTCCCACCCTCAAGTAATGTAATATCTTCGTGCTGAATTCTGGCTGATTAGATATCGCTATTGCTCCATCTGGCTGCCAGAGTAATTTCTTTTAAAAATGTAAATCAGATCACATTGCTCTTTATCTTTTCACCTCCTTTGCTTAAAACTCCTGTTTCCCCATGGCTGGTTCAGGTTCAACTGGTGAAACTTCTGACCGTTTGTAACCAAGGTACTATTATGGTGGTAATACTAGCTAGCTTCCTGGTGACTGCTCTAACAATGCATGTGCACTCAGCAAATTAAACCATCATCGTTATTTAAAATACTTGCCAAGAAAAAAGATTAAATTGAATTCACAATCCATTCACATTATCACAAGACAATTTAATATTACATGTTTCAATAAAGGAGAAGTGATTGAATTCTTTAGCTTTACATTTATCTATTGTAAATTTCTGAATTGTTAAAAAAATGCTTTCAATCTTTTTATCATCTATCAAGCTTTTCACTTATGTTCTTTATCAAGAATTTGAAGGGGTCACCCCCCAAAAGTCTTATCCAGCAATTGTTTATAGCCATTTCATGTATATAAGCTGATAAGAAAATGTTCATGTAAGGAAACCCAAGTTCTACCAAAACTTTTAAAGATACTGCATTTTGAAGTATGACACAAATTCAATATTCAATTTATTTTCTAAAACTTTCGTTATATTTTGGAAGACTATATGAGTTTTTGCAGCAAACCTTATAGATTCCCCGAAATCCTCTCTAGTTTATCCAGGTGCCTTATCAGTGTTGTTTTTGTTTAAATGCATCAAGACATGAAAAAGGTTGATGAAAAAGCTTGTTTTAATGGATGGGTTGAATGCATAAATAATCTGTTAATAATAGTCTTGCTATTTTGTTTGGGCATCAGTAGAACCCAGAAGGGATAATGAAAAGCCCTAGAAAATGGTTGGGATGATCAAGGACCATTTAATTTGGAGACAAGAGAAGATAAAGGGACAGTTTGGTTTTCTTAACAGTAGCTTACAGGTCATCATGTCTATATGGCCAAAGGACTTCGTGTAAATTTCATAAGAATTTGAAAATTCTAATTGTGAGTTGTGAAATCTCTCTAAAGAATCAGTTTCTTCCGGGGTCAAATGCAGATTATAATAGCCACCTCACTTTCAAGTATAAAAGGCACTTATTACAGATCCTGTATATAGTAAGTATCTGAAAATGGAAAGGACTGGCCCATATGGCAGAAAGCTCACTGTCCCTAAGAGGTATTCAAGCATATTATAGATAAACACATTTTGGGATGACAGAGTGGCAATTAAATCATTAATTAATAGACCTTAAAACTCCTTCTCTCCCTGAGATTTCCAGACTGGAGGTAGCAGAGCCATTCCCTGAATCAGCACCAAATCCCAGATCTTGGGCAATCCATGAGAATTTTTTTTTTAATTTTTTAAATTTTCATTTTGAGATCTTTCAAGGAATAGAGCATCTGGATCCCTGTGGTAGTAGATTGACTAAGAACCTCAACTATCTCAGGAAAGAACTCCCCCTAGCCTGCATCAGACTCACCCGGACAACTTACTAAAACACAGATTCCTGGGCCCCAGCCCCAGAATTTCTGATTGAGCAAGTGTAGGGTAGAGCCTGAGAATTTGCATTTCTATCAAGTTCTCAAGTGCTGCTGCCAGCCCTGGAGCCATAGATGAGAAGCTCTGCTTTACAACAATGGTTCTCAGCTCTGGCTGTCCTCACACTCACCTGGGGAGTTTAAAATTTATGGCTACCTGGATCCTGCCCTAGACCAACTACCTAGAATCCCTTCCTGGGGGTAGGACTGATGGGTTAAAAGCTCTCTAGGTGATTCTAATGGACAGTCCAATTTTGAGAACTGTGGAGATAGAGCAGCTATCTATTTCATTCATTGACCACCAGTGCCCCTTGCTGCTAGATTTTAATGTTGGATGAATATTTGCTTTAGTTTTTTTTTTTTAAATGACTACCTTCTCTTTTGAATTTCTTTTTGAAATGTCATAGTGACATTTCAAAAGTGTATTTGTACTCTGAGACTGCTCCAATGATAAGTTGCATTCCTTCCACCTCCTCCTAATTATTTGAGAGCAGACTTACTGGTAGCAATTAGATGAAAATCTGTAGTCTGTAATTAAGATCAGGATATATAGCAGTGCAGATGAGTCTGAATATTTTGTTACTTATCATACAATTCAGTGGATTAATCACATGTGCAATGTTGAAGTACCCTCACTACCATCCATTACTAGAACTTTCCTTTCACCCCTAAGAGAAACCCTATACTTATTTTGTGTTAAGTCCCAGTGTCCTTTCCCCTCATCCCTGGTAACCCACCCTCTACTTTCTGATATATTCTCTGTGGTTACCAGGGGGCTTAAATTTAACATTCTAAATCTCTAATATTCTTGTTTGGTTTGATACCAACTTGACTTCAATAGCATACACAAACTACAATCCTCTATCCCTCTATTTCCTTACCTTTATGGAGTTCATGTTACAAATTACATATTAATACATTATGATTCCCAAATCATTGAATTATCTTTCATGGTATTCATTTTGTGTTTAGATCCTATAGGAAGTAAAAGGTGGAGATATACATCAAACATACAATTGCACTGCTATTTATATTTGCCCATGTTATTATTTTTAATGGAGATACTTATTTCTTCATGTGGCTTCTGAATTAATTGTCTACTGTCTTTTCCTTTCAGCCTGCAAAACTTCCTTAGGATTTCTTGTAGGTCCAGCCTACTGGTGACAAGTCCATCAGCTTTTGTTTATCCGGGGATGTCCTAATCCCTCTCTCATTTGTTGAAAGATAATTTTGTTGAATATAAAATCTTGGTTGGCAATTTTTTGCTTGCAACACTTTAAATATGCCATCCACTTACTTTTAGCAATAGTTTCCAATGAGAAAAAGGCGCTTGATCTTTCTGAGGTTCCCTTGTATGTGACATCTTGCTTCTCTCTTGTGGTTTTCAGTATCTCTCCTTATCTTAGCATCCAACAGTTTGACTAAAACATGGCACAGTGTGGGTATATTTGTCATTTCTTGAGAATCTTGGATGTGAATATTCATGTCTTTTGTTAAATTTGAGAAGTTTTTGGTCATATTTCTTTGAATAATTTCTCTGTTCCTGTCTCTCTTTCTTCTCCTCTGTACTCCTGTGATGCATATATTCACACACTCGATCATGTCCCACAGGTTTCTCAGGGTCTCTTTACTTTTCTTCATTCTTTCCTCTTTCTGCTACTCCAACTGGATTATTTCAAGTTATCTTCAAGTTCACTGATTTTACTGCTAGCTACAGACTTTTGTTGAATCCCTCAATGGAATTTTAAATTTCTATTACTGTGGTCTTCAGCTCTGTTTGGTTCAACTTTCATAATTCTCTTTGCGTTACTGATATTCTCTTGGGTTTATGTATCGTTTTTCTAATGTCTTTTATTCATTTGTACATATTTTCATTTAGTGCTTTGAGCATATTTAGGGTGATTTTAAAATTTCTCTTTAATATTTTTATTTGTAAATCTTCACATACTTATAGTCCATACATGGTGTACAATCAGTGGCTCACAATGTCACATAGCTGTGCATTCATCACCATCATCACTTTTAGAATACTTGCATCACTCCAAAAAAAGAAAGGAAAAAAGAAAAAGCTCATACATCCAATACCCCTTACCCCTCCCTCTCATTGACCACTAGTATTTCCATCTACCAAATGTATTTTACTGCTTGTTCCCCCTATTGTTTGTTTTTTCATCCATATTTTTTTTACTCATCTGTCCATACCCTTGGGTAAAAGGAGCATCAGACACAGGATTTTCACAATCACACAGTCACGCTGTGAAAGTTTTATCATTATACACTTGTCTTTAAGAATTAAGGCTACTGGAACACAGCTTAACAGTTTCAGGTACTTCCCTCCAGCCACTCGCATATACCATAAACTAAAAAGGGATATCTGTATAATGGATAAGAATAATCTCCAGGATAACTTCTTGTCTCTGAAATCTCTCAGCCATTGAAACAATATTTTGTCTCATTTCTTCTCTCTTCCCCCTTTTGGTCAAGAAGGGTTTCCCAATCCCACTATGCCAGGTCCTGGCTAATTCCAGGAGTTCTGTCTCACATTGATAGGGAGATAAATCTCCCTGGGAGTTATGTCCCATGTAAGGAGAGAAGGCAGTGAGTTCACTTGCCTAGTTGGCTTAGAGAGGGAGGCCACATCTGAGCAACAAAAGAGGTTCTTTGTGGGTGACTCTTAGGCCAATTTTAAGTAGGCTTATCCTATCTTTTGTAGGAATAAATTTCATAGGGGTGAATCCTAAGATTGAGGGCTCAGCCTATTGATTTGGTTGTCCCCACTCCTTGCAAGAATATCTGAATTTCTCCAATTGGGGAAGTTGAATATTTTCTCCTTTCTCCCCAGTCCTTCAAGGGGATTTTGCAAATAGTTCTTTATTCACTGTCCAAATTACTCTTGGATTTATCAGGATATCACACTAACCTGCACAAGCCAACGAGCTCTCACATCCTATTCAAGATTCTATGTACTTATGGTGTTCAACTAAACTAGCCATACAAGTTAAATTAGGTCATGTGCTACCCAAAATAGAAATTTTGCACTAATGAAACACCTTTCCCCTAGGTCTGAAACAGAAATTGAAGTTTTAAAATATGGACAATATCATCCTTTATGCTGTATTCTGATCTGCCCTGGCCCTATACAGATCAGCTTCATTCATATCTCTAGTCAAAGTCTGATACCTTTTTCAATTTTTAAAACAGTTCCTGTCCAGGATACTGCTGACTTTCATAGCTTCAGTGCTCTAACTCTGAGTCTCAGGTGTCAAATAAATACCCAAAGTTTCTGGGAATGACCAGGTTATATACAAAAGCTCAGTATCTCAGAATTTAGAAATAACAGTTACAACTCCTGAATATGTGATTTCTGTAAGAGCTTACAATCTAGGACCCTTTACAATAGCCCCTAACCTGATAATCCATGCTCTCGACTTCAGTTCACCAAGTTTTTATATTATAGTTAGTCCATATGCATGAGGCATGATAACATTTCATCTAACATGCCTCACTACTTCATTCCTTCTTGTGAGGCTCAGTGGTCCATTGTATGTATACACCACAGTTCCCTCTTCCATTCCTCAGTCATTGGACACTTAGGCAACCTCCATCCATTGTGAATCTGGAATATTGCCACCTTAAACACAGAGTGCAAAAAGGACCATTTTTTAAAAAGTCTTTTTCTGGAATGCCCCAGGTTTGATTTTCCTTGTTGATAGATTTTAATGCTTTATTCTGGGCTGTCACTTCCTGTTTCTTTGTATGTTTTGCAATCTTTTGTTGAAATTTCGAAATTTTGATATTTTAATGTCTTATTGCTGTAATTTACTCTTTGAGGCATCTGTTTAAGGAACAGATGACAGAGCTTTCCTTGAAAGCCAGGAACTAAGAAAAAGAACAATAACAATAACAAATAATAGAAGACTAAAGAGAAAACACCGTTCTCAGTCTTTACAGATTAACTGTGCAAATGCTGTTCTTCAGAGCTCACCAAGACAATGAATTTAGAAAATAGCTCACAGCCAAAGCATAGGGACCTTTCCCTTCTGCTTGTGTGTCTTTTCTTGGACATGCACGTGTAGCCTTAGGAATTTACCCTTTTATGTGAATATGAGTGTTCCCGCTTTCCCTAGGAAACAGTTTCCTCATGGTCCTAGGCATTGCACTATGTCCCACAGCCAGCATGACTTTGGCCATTCCTCCACAGCTTTCAGAAGGAGAGCCTGGTGTGCAGCCTTCGACAAACAGGGCAAGTTTTGGGATGATACAACCCCCAGGCCACCTCCAGACAGATTGGACCAGATATACATGCTTCCAGTATATGCACAAGGCTTACTCTGCTTGTACGGGAACCATAGCCATCAGTCTGCACTGGGATCTTAAGCCGGCTCTATGCCAAGAGGTGAGGGGATGGGAGAAGGGCCAATCAGGGCACCAGGAAATCCTATTACTTTTAAGTAGCCTTTTACATTATTCATTATTCACCCTGTGCTGTGGTCCTTTAACTATTAACTGGAACTTAGAGAAAGATGTTTCTGCCAGTTATTGCTGGGTGTTCAATGCTTCTGTGGGAGGATGAAGCTGAGTCTTCACTTTCCCCTTAGCAGTTGCTCTAGATTGAAGAGGGAAAGAGCAAAGAATCACTTTTGTTCCTTCTCTCCCTCCCCTCTTTTCATACTTTTTCTCTCTTCCAGAATTCATATAGTTAACATAATGTTAGTTGAAAATACATGCTTTACAAGTCCACTGTTAGCTCAAAAGATGTACCTCCATCATCTGTTTGCTTTGGACTGTATTAGGCAGTAGAAAGACACTAGCAAGAAGGACAACAGCTCCTTCCCTCACAGAGCTTAGAGTCTAAAAGGTCTAATTGAAGATATCAAGAGATTATCAGGCCTACAAATGTTCTGTTCATCATAGTGTTCGGTTTCTGAAGAATCCCTTTGAAGCATAACTCTGCTCCATTTATCCTTTCCTTAGGGTTTGAAGATGTTGTCTGAGGCTCCTACCACCAGCTTAATTACCACCCTCCTCAAGCTCAGTTATTAAGGCTGGAAGGGAAGGTGTGAAAAAAAAGAGGCAGCAAATTGTATTTTCTTTTAGAGCTTCTAGATCTGGGACTCCGATCAATGGCATCAAGAAACAAAAGCATCTCTGGGAAAGGTTGGGCAGCGTGTCAACAAGGGCCAAAGCCCCTCCCCCAGGTCCAACCCTGAGCACATCTCAGGCTGGTGTCAACCCCCTTTCCTGATACCAGCAGTCCCCAGCAGTCTAAATATGTTCATGCTCCTTTTTCCTTGGGGAAAAAAAGAGAGCCAGAGAGAAGTGGGGAGAGAGGGAGGTAAAGAGGGAGGAAGAGAGATAAAAGACATCACTTTAGATATCCTCACAGGTTTTTATTGATTGCAATTTTGGGTCACTTGCTTTCTTTTCTGTTAAGATCAGTCTTGGGGAAGAAGAAAGCATTTTCATTTCTGAAGGAAAGAAAGGAGCCACCTATGAGACGAGGGCTGATCACTTAATCCTGGGATCTGAATTCTCCTAACTAGTTCTTAAAACTACTTAAATTCACACCAGCAATTTATTATCTTTAAAATGCCACAAGACTTTTCTCAGTGTCCTCTTTTCCCAACAGCGTGTGACAGATGTTTGGAATTTGATGTCTTTACATACTGTTCATCAATGCAGAACCTGCACTTTTTGGCAGATGTTAATCCCATACAATGAATGTTATATAACAGTTTAGCATGTTAGATCAGAAATTGCAACTTACCTCCAAATAACATGAACAAAGCACATTACAGGATATTTATGACTAAATCTCTTCACTGTTTATTAAGAATCTAAAAGCTTAGCAATCTCCTTCAAAGACAAAGTATAAAGCTTGAAAAAAAAAAAAAAACAAGCTGTTAAATTTCAAATTATCAGCCAAATGCCTGATCTAGGCTTAAGCATTCTATTTGAGTATACTTAAGAAAAAAAAAAAAGTTGAAGACAATTTTCTCTATTTTGTGTCTTTCCTACTGCCATGCAAACTGAGGGGCTGGTGTTATTGCCAGGAGAACTTCTGGAGCGTGGATCCTAAAATTCTAGCCTCAAAGACCTCCCAAATGTCAATGAGGGCCCAAGACCCTAGTGAAATGGGTTGCAGAGGACATGTTGTTGGCTTGAGTTGAAGGACATTCAGAAAGTGAGCAGGATGTGCTCTTATTGAAGGCTGATGGTTCCCTTATCTGAACACAGGGAGTTGTCTCCAGGAGGTACCAAGGCAGGTCTCATTCCCAAACATTGTAAATAATACCAGTGTAAATAATACCATCCATCTCATCCTAACCCAACCTCAAAACAACCTGGTTACTGAGGGTATTCAAATACCCGTGTTGACAGATGAGGACGTTGAGATGGGAAGATGCAGGTAGATGCTCATTTCAGAGTTATATCATGCCTGACTCCGTAGTGCATGCCTCTGACCCTGGTTTAGTTTTCCAGTTAGAAATGCATTACTTGCTCCCCTTGGATCAATAACTTTTCTTTGGCAAAGTATTTTCGAGAGAAATCCATCTTCTGAACTCTCAAATTGGTTAGAAGCTTGGCATGTACCAGATTCAAGATAGTTTTGGCAGTCTCGTCAAGAGTGCTAAGAAAAAAATTTGTTTCTTATCCTTCCCAGTGACATTATAAGGAACTCACTGGGAGCCGAAAGAGTAGTGGAAAAGTAAAAAGGTTATTTTTGAAGAATAGATGGAATTGTATAATTATACTACCATCGTCTACTCCGAACCTGAATCTCCAGTTCTGTATTGGATTATTTCTAAACCCTATTTTGTTTCCAAAAGTAACATTTATTGTAGAATATTTAGAAGGTAGAAAGATTTTTTCCCTCTATTTATACGGAAGAATACCTCTGAAACAAATTCCTTTAGCTTGAAATTTTGCTCACAGCAAATTTGGGAGAAGAATACTTGCATTTTTTCTACTGTCACTGTATTAGCTAAGGTTCTCTAGAGAAGCAGAATCAGCAGGCGATATCCATAAATACAAAACTTTGTCTCAGGTAACCATGAGGATATAGAGTCCAAAGTCTGTAGGGCAGGCCCCATTCTGGCAGCTCCAATGAAGGTCCTTAACAAAGTCTCAGGAGAGGCTGGCTGGTTGAAGCAGGAAGAGTGATTGTCTCTTCTGAACCCTCCCAAACATCGTAAATAATACCAGTGGCTGAATATCAACCATGCATCCATCTCATCCTAACCCAACCTCAAAACAACCTGGTTACTGAGGGTATTCAAATACCCGTGTTGACAGATGAGGACATTGAGATGGGAAGATGCAGGTAGATGCAGGTAGATGCATCTAATGCCTTCTGGTGATTAGATTAAGTATCACTCATTGCAGAAGACACTCCCCTTAGCTGATTACTGTGGATACAGCCAACGTGATCATGATTTAAGTCTATGATATGTCCTCATAGCAACAGACAGGCCTTTGCTTGCCCAATCAGACAACTGGGTACCACTACCTGGCCAAGTTGACACATGAACCTGACCATGACAGCTACCAAGTGTCCAATAAATATTTCTACAGAGATGGCCTCTCTACCTAATAAAATTTGCATAGTTGAGTTCACACTTAAACAATAACATGGAATCTAATATTGGAGCTGTTTAAGAAAACTGTGGTGAGATCAGTTTTACACCTGATCCTTACCTGAGCTATGACTTTGAGTTTTGAGCTTTAAGGTCAGGGATTGACCATATTTCAAGGACTATAAGGTGAATCAGTTGCATGCACTTCTGCATTGTTCTTTTGGATTATCTTTTGCCATCTATAGCTTGAGGGTTTTTGAACATACAACTTATAAAGTCTGAGAATACATTTGTCTATGAGCTGAGAACTCAGAAGTGTATCCTGTATTGTCTCTTTAAGGTAGGACATCCTATTTTAATGCTTCTGCAAGTAATCATTTTTGTTACTCCTCATCGTTAAATTTTCTCTTTACAGGGCACATTCTCAGAACACTTAGAATAGAATTTGATGATATTCTCAGTTTGGTTCTCATTTATTTCTGTGCCCTTCTTCATCCTCCCACATCATAATGTAGCCATGTGGTGCTCAATTTGGGCAATTGTGCCTCTAGAAAACACTTGACAGTGGCTGGAAGTATTTTTGATTCTTACAACTCTGATGGGTTGGGGAAAAGATGCTACTGATATCTAGTGAGTAGAGGCCAAGGTTGCTACTAAACCTACAACACACAGGACAGCTTTCCCTCACCCCTGCAATAAATAACTTTCTAGCCCAAAATGTCAGTATTGCTGAGGTTAAAACACCCTGGACTAGCCATACCGGAAAATGAACATTTGTCAAACATACCATGTGCCCTATCACTTGGACACAGTGCAGTGGTTAGAAGCATGGCATCTGGAGCCAAACAGCCATTATTTATGAGCTGTGTAACTTTGGGAGAGTTAACTCAAGACTCTGTGCCTCACTTTCTTCTTTGTAAAATGAGGCTAGTGGAGCCTCTCTCATGAGGTTGCTGCCATCATGAGTTAATATACATCACTTGGGAAAAGGAAGGGTACCTGGAAAGGACTCAGTTTGTGCCACCTAGCACCTATCAGCTGATCACGTTGCCACCATTTCATGCACTTTGAATTTCCTCGGGATGACTCCTCTGTCTGGAACCTTCTCTCCCATCCACCTCATTCTTTAAGCCACATGAGAACAATTGGCCACTTTCAGCCATCTACGAACACCTCTATGATGCATCACTGTATCATGGAATACAAGGAGTTCTTTACTGTTCCTTCTCCTTTGGACTGTAAATTCCTGGTGGAGCTACAAATTGTTCTGCCTCAGCTTTATATGTCAAGTCCCTAATATTAGCCACCACCCCATAAATTCACTTTGGTGGGTTTGTGTCTAAGCTTCATCTTCTAAGAAGATGACTGAGCAGAAGAAACTGTAAACACTTTCAATATTTGTTTAAGCTCTTTAGTAACACTCACGAGGCAATGTGTTCAAAACTAAGAAGGCTGGCTTTAGCTTCAGCATTGGCAGTGTCTTTAAAACCCCTGTTTTCAGTGGAACTTCTTATATGGTTGACCTCAGAAGAGAAAAGCTAAACAGAAAAGCGAGGCAGAAGCTGTTCTGTCCTGTCAGACACAGCAGGCTGGCCTCAAGCCATGGCAGCCTGCTGGCCCTGTGGAGATAGACAGCCTCAACTGTTATCTGAGGTTAACAATTCACTCCTTCCTCTATAGCCATCTATCTTTACTCTTCATGCTGTCGTGAATTACGCACCACCCCCCAGATAAGGTTAGAGTGACGACTCTCTGCTGATGATCGTCTATGGGTAGAAGAAAATAATTTTTTTCCAGACTACACTGTAAATCTTAATCAACCATAATGAAGGATTGTTTTACCCCTCCCTTTGACTTAACAACTAACCTACTGAATGAAAGATATTGCAGATCTTTAATGAAGAGTTGAGGAGGTATATTGGAGTGAGAATGCATTCTCAAGCTACTTCTGTTACTAGATAGCTTGGATGATTTGCTTCAATTTCCTAAATCGTAGTTTGTAAATCTATAAATGAGGAAAATGCCATTTATCTCACAGTGATGCCCTGAATTTCAGGTGAGATCTGTACATACAATTATGCAATAAAATGAAACTATAAAATGCTGTATAAAGGCAAGTGGATTGTAAGAGTTCATTGATAGGGATGCAGTTCAGTTTTTTAAAATTGGGTAGATTTTTTTTTTTTTTTTTTTTCTGCACATGTGGAACATAGACTTGCCAATACTGTTTTTTTGTTTTTTGTTTTTTTTTAATTTGCATATGGGCAGGAGGCACCAGGGATCGAACTCCAGACCTCCAGCACGGCAGGTTGGAGCTCTGCCTGCTGAGCCACGGCAGCCGCCCAATACTGTTTTTTTGATAAGAATTTAATGTTCAGTATGCTCGATTTTTTCTTTTCCCTTTAAGAAATAAATAGCTTCTATGCACACTCACAGGAAGAAAGAGACAGTTCTTTCTTTCTTCCCTTCTCTGTTATCTTGTTATTTTCCACCTTGAGGTGTGCAATGAACAGTCATAATACTGGGGGAGATTTATTTCATCTATAGTGTATGTAATTAGTTGGATAGTGCTGACCTGGGATTAAGTATTTTGCACTGGCTCTTTTTCCTAGCTTTCCATACTAGTTTTATAATCTTACAGTAAAAGTTCTCCCAATAAATAAATTGATGGGTAGGGACTCTTCCAGCTGACATATAACATTACTAACTGTTCTTGAGTCACATAAAACTTCTGCTGCTTGACAAACTGTAGAATCTTTTGCTTTTTTCTTGTGTTTTTTTTTCCTCACTCTCATTTACAAAAGACTTGCCAGCAAGGGACTAAAAATGCATAAGACAGATAAGACATGTTAACTTGGCTCTCTCCTGAAAAGCATCAAGAATTTTCCTGTTCATGCCTGAATCCCAAAATTGGCCTATCACAGCTGAAAAGTACCTGGAAATTCACTGTTTGAGGCTGAAGGAGGGCTTGAATTTTTAACTTGGCTTTATGCTGTTGAAGGACAGTGGCATAGCAAGTGAATATGTACAATGCTTCCATCTGAATAAAGAAAGCTGACCTCTACCCTAACTGCAGGGCCCTCCTATAGGCACATGATAACTGCACTCCAACTTGCCACCTTTTCAAGAGTTATGTTCAACTCTAGAATCAATAAATACAGAGCATTGTAAAGATTGGATGAAATGAACTGAGAGAAATTTCCTGACAGAGAGAAGATCATTACTGGCAAATATTTTTTTCCCTTTAGTTCACAGTATTCATTGTACAATCCACTATGTGAACCACTCTTTACTAGATGCTGCAAAAGGAACAGGCTCCAGTGATCTGAGAGAGCTCCTAGAGACTATTCTCACAAGTGATAGAAAGTGTTAGGAACAAAAGGTAACTCTTCCATAAAAAAAATTCTTATTCTCCTTTCACTTTGTGTGGCTATGGGATAGCCCTGTCTGATAAAACTTTTGTGATGATGGAAAAGTTCTCTATCTGTGCTGTTTAATACAGTAGCCACTAGCGATGTGTGCATTGAACATTTGAAATATGGCTACTTCTCCTGAGGAACAAATCATTAAATTTTATTAAATTATAATTAATTTAAATTCAAATAGTCATTTGTGGCAAGTGGTTACTATATGGATTGAGTAGGTAAATAGCTTGATTGGTGATGGTCATAATAAGCAAAATAGCATGCTAATTATTGAGTACTATATTATGTGTCAAGCACTGTGCTAAGCTTATTATAGGCACTGACTTACTACTTACATAATCCTGATAGTAACCCTATGAGGAAGTTTTGCTGATAGCATACCCATTTTGCAGATGAGAAAACCGATGCACAGAGAATAAGCAATGTGCCCACATCATGAAAACAGAACATCCAAAGGTCAGATTTTGTATCCAGGAGGATGTACTCTAACATCCTCACTCTTACCTTTTTTACATTATAATTCTCGTGCAGTGGGCTGCCTCATTATAAGTTCTTAGCTAACTTATTACCAGACAATTTAAAGTTACTGAATGATATCCTGACCATTTCTACCACCTGATTGGGCAGAAAAGCCGAAATGAGGATTTTTAAAAAGTAATCTCTTTGAGATGTTCAGGGCTAAATAAATGTAAAGTTGCCCTACTGAGGAGCCTGGAATGATTGTATAAAGATATAGGAATCCCATTTGCCTACAGAAAGCCATGATCTGTGGCCCACTGAGTGCAGGAAAAGAAGTATTGTCCCAGCTTCATACAGGGTGCTGTAATAGAGATTCAGCCTTCAACAAAGATGGTGCTATGTTTGTCTACCTCCAGTAATGCAGCTCAGCAATTAACTTCATCTTTATTTAGCCTGCACCAGTCCGGAGAGTCTCTTGAGAGAAGATCAGGACCATAAAGTAGCTTCTCACAGTGCAACCAGAGATAACTTCCTGGCGGAAGTGATGGGTGCCACTTTTGCAACATGCCCCAATATATATATATATATATATATATATATATACACATACATATATTTCAATCAGTCATTTTAATATTCTGGAAAATATTTTTTGCGTGTAAGGCATGACTGTCACATCAATACCATATGTGCTGATTATCAGGCAGGATTACAAAAAAGCAAAAAAACTTCTTAAACCTGGATGTGCATCTGAATCACCTGGGAAACTTGTTAAAAAACAGGCAACTTTTGATGAGCATCAGGTTGGGGAACAAGTCATTTAAAGTAGACTGAAGTATAAAACAAAATGCATATTTCAAAAGATTTCTTCTTGGCACATGTTGAGCCACAAAAAAGATCTTCAAATTGATCTCTCGGTGTCACTAAATATCTAGGCACTAACAGGATAACAGCCATGTAAATATCACCAAGTTGACCCTTGTTGAACATATTTGTGCCTACACATAGGACCTATGTGCAAACCACAGGCTATGATAAAAATTAAATGAAAGCTTGGTGTGTTTAAATGTGGTTTCTCAGGTAGCTCATTTGACAGTGCTGTGTAATTCTGGCTACAAGCAACTCTTGAGCCCCAGATGATTAATTCTAAATAGGTAGAAGACAAGACAGATGACGTGTTGATGTTTCGATCTGAAAACTACCCCCCTTTCTCCAGACAAACATCAGATGCGAATGGATTATTTGACACACCCCACGTTTATTGTGTGTGGTACACAAAGAGAATGGATACAAAGGGTCACATGGTGGGGTATCAGATTGCAATCTCCAAAATCTTCCCTAGAGGAAAGAAAAACATAAGATCCAGTTAATTCAATACGACATAATAACAAAATACCGATGGTTAACATTTGAATATTTATTGTGCAAAACTCTAAGTGCTTTACTTTTATTTAATCCTCACAACTACCATATGAGGTTACATTTGCTGATTCCCTATTCTTCTTTCTTTTTCTTTAAATGGGAGTGGAGAAGGAACCCTCTGTAATGCTATCTCTTTACTGACTTGACCCAGAATAGACTGAGAATCCAGCAGGGCCAGGAAGATAACTGTCTTTCTCAGGGCTGCATCACAGTAGACCAGGAGCTTTCCCCACTTTGGGTGGGATCAGTGTCTTTCTGAAATAAAGTCTCTATGAAAAGATTCTAATGGACACGATCTCAAGACTTCTTTAATGGAATTTTCCCAACTGTTTTGGAATATTGCAATGACATTGTTGATAGACAATGAAGACTACCCAGGACTAAGCTTGTCCCAACTGCATAAGGTCTCTTCTATTTGAAAAATTCACTGACGGCTTCCTCAGGATACTTAGGAAGGATGGAGGATACTTGCCTTGGACAATCTCCTGACTCTTCTCCAGCCCAGGTGGTCAGCTGTAGCTGCATATATCACCTAAATAGAAACAACAGCTCAAGTCTCAGTCTGGACTTTGGCAAACCACAGGAAATTAAAATGCAAATGAAATTTGCAAACATGGGAGAAAGAGAAATTAAATTCCCAGTATAAGAATCTAGTATTTTTCCTGCTCTGTCTAGTAGGCCAGCTGAATCAAATTTTCAGCTCACACTGATGATGATGACCAGGGTGTCCAGTTGTTTTTCTTTTTTAATAGAGCTTGGCTGTGACATAAGCAGGGAGAGAAAGATCAGGTGATAAAACTGTGGTGGGAATTAGCTTCTCACATTTGAGTGCCAGGGAACTGCTGTTTGTGAACATTAGCAGATCCTCTTCTAAGTTTAATTTATTTGCTTATGTCCCCATGCCAGACCAAGTTGCCTTATGTAGAGGTGGAGTCTGCTTATTGCCATCAATAAAGGACAACCTGTCATTTTAGTCCTAGGTAGGCTGCTGGAGAAGCTCTTCCCTTAGCCCAGGATTCTTGGTAGACCCCAAGGATGCCATTCAATGAATTTCAGTGGATTCTCGACACCTGGCCATTTTCAGCTCTAGAAATCTATGTGTTCTCTGAAGCAGGAACTATGATCTTTAATTTTTCTGACCTCCAAAAGTCGATGAAGTTATATCAGGTAGTCTTATCATTGACAATACCATAAAGAGGAAAAGAAGGACACATCTCATTCCAAAACAGCTCTGAAGTTAGATCATGATTTCTACCGTGAAGCCCTGGAGAGTGCATCTAATCTTCAGGAAATTGAGATCCTCCAGAATGGACAGATGAGACCAATAAAGACTGATTAGATAGAAACGTAGAGTGAAATATTTTGTCCTATTCCATTCAATTTTAGAAAAATTTACTATGAAGAACTCTGGCCTGATCATCTGAGTTGAGGCATCCACTGTGACCCTCAACAGAAGGTGTCACTTCAAAGTTAATTCACAGACCTGAGCCTCAGTTTCCTCATATGTCAAGTAGGAACAATAAGATTTGCCTCTATAGATGGTTGGATATTTCATAAACTTTGCCACAATGTGGAAAATGTGGCAGAATTATTATCTACTATGATTATACTTTCATTGTTATTATTAAATTGCTACAAAGTGCCTTGCTATACCCTTGGAAAGCTGACTTAAATGAACCTGGTCCTTCCCAGACAGTTCTGTATTTGATCTAAGTTTGATAAATACAAAATTTCAAAGTACTAATGAAGATTTCTGAGAGGTTTTATTAATTGATTTCATTGTATCCTGGTCTGGACAGGAAACCAAAGGTATTTTCACTATCAAAGATTATGGAACTCTTTGTTTCACTCCGTCAGTATTCCATCACTCAAGATAGACCCCGGAACAAGTATCTGTCTTTAAAATGCTCTCCAGCTTGCCAGCCAGGCTGGAGGTGCCTGTGGAAGTCAGTCACACAGCATGGTTCCTAGGTGAGGTGGTGAGAGCCATCCATCCCACTGCAGCCTTGCTGAGTGATTGACAGCCAATTTTGCCAAACCAAAAGACTATTAATGACCCATTAAAAGACCACAGTGATGCATCTTGAAAATGAGCTTGTTGTGCCCAGAAAAAAGTTGCCTCACCTCTTTGGCACTCTAGATGCCATCCCTTCAAAGTCTGATGGCACACAAAAAAATGCAAGCCCCCCTCCCCACACACACAAAGGAAGCAAAGAGAAAAAATAAAACATAAGCAGAGAGATAAGTAGCTGATAACAATGCTACCTTATGCATGCACATCTCTTTACAAAGGAGGGTTCTCCTACTCTCATATACATAATTCCATGCAGCACCTAAGTTACCCATCAAGGAATAGCTTATTCCATATTTCAGAAGAGGAAACTGAAGATCAGATAGGACTTGGCTTATTCAAGATTAGACAGGTATGTGATGAGGTGGTGAAGCTCATGCCACATGAAATACCTGAGCCAGGGGAAGGACCCTACTCCAGTTTTCCTTATTCTTGTTCAGAGAAAAGAATAGTGTGTGCAAGGCCATAACCAATTCTTGGACAACACTTACAGAAAGTGGGATTGCTGATTCATTTCATGTTCTTCTAAATGTTCTTAGAACATCTCTGTGAGAACAGGGATTGGAGAGTCCTCAATCTTCATACAAACTGGGGTCATTATTGGTTACTCTGAAGGAGGTCAGAAATATAAAGGGAATTCAGAATGAATTTTAAACTTGAAAAGAAAAAAGAGAATATACATGTAGAGCATAAAGAAAAATAATAATTACCTTTAATTCTGGAGAAAGTGAATTTAAAATGCAGCCACGTTCCATTGTACAGCCAACAAAAACAACAATAATCTGCAAAGTTGAGGCATGTCTTTAGTTGGTAGAAATGAGAGTCACCATCATTTGAAGACTGAGAAGTAGCTCATTCACAGTAATTAGGAAGAAAGATTTTAGAGATTAACTGACCTTGGTTTAGGACTTTCACACCTTTTTTTTTTTAATGCAAATGACAACTGGGGCCTAAAAGTCAAAATCTGTACTGAATGGGAGTCTTTAAGAAAATGCACTCAATAATCAGAAAATTATCAAATCGATTATGTTTTTGTTTTTAACAAATTAGAAGCTATAGCTGTTTAAAGCAAGTTTTTCAGTGTTTGCCTTATGGATTTTGGAGCATTCTGGCTCGGTGCATAAATATTTATGATTGTTATGACTTCTTGTTGAATTGTTCCTTTTATTAATATATAGTGTCATTCTTTGTCTCTTTTAACTGTTTTACATTTGAAGTATAGTTTGTTAGATATTAGTATAGCTACTCCTGTTTTTTTCTGATTGTTATTTGCATGCAATATCTTTTCCCAACCTTTCACTTTCAACCTACGTTTATCCTTGGGTCTAAGATGTGTTTCCTGTACACAGCATATAGATGGGACCTGTTTTTTAATCCATTCTGCCAGTCTATTTCTTTTGATTGGGGAGTTTAATCCATTAACATTTAGTGTCATTACTGTACGGGTTGTACTTTCTTCTCCCATTTTGCCTTTTGGATTTTATATATCATATCTAATTTTTCTTCCTTTTACCTTTACTGATAGTCTTCCTTTCTACACTCTTCTCCACACCTCTCTCTCTCTCCTGACTTTTCATATCTGCCTCTAGTGCTCCCTTTAGTATTCCTTGCAGAGCTGGTCTCTTGGTCAGAAATTCGCTCAGTGATTTTTTGGTCTGAAAATGTTTTAATTTCTCCCTCATTTTGAAGGACAATTTTGCTGGATATAGAATTCTTGGTTGGCAGTTTTTCTCTTCTAGTAACTTAAATATATCATCCCACTGTCTTTTCACCTCCATGGTTTCTGGTGAGAAATCTATTCATAGTCTTTTTGGGTTTCCCTTGTATGTGATGGATTGCTTTTCTCTTGTTGCTTTCAAAATTCTCTCTTTCTCTTTGGCCTCTGACATTCTGATTTGTAAGTGTCTTGGAGTATGTCTATTTGGATCTATTCTGTTTAGGGTATGCTGCACTTCTTGGACCTGTAATATTAAGTCTTTCATAAGAGTTGGGAAATTTCAGTGATAATTTCCTCCATTAGTTTTTCTCCTCCTTTTCCCTTCCCTTCTCCTTCTGGGACACTCACAACATGTATATTTGTGTGATTTATATTGTCATTCAATTCCCTGAGTCCCTGCTCATATTTTTCCATTTTTTCCCCTATATTTTTGTTTGCTTGTGACATTCAGATGTTCTGTCCTCCATTCACTAATCCTACGTTCTGCCTCTTGAAATCTAACATTGTAGGTTTCCATTGTTGTTTTCATCTCTTCTACTGTGCCTTTCATTCCCATAAGTTCTGTGATTTGTTTTTTCATACTTTTGATTTCTTCTTTTTGTTCATTCCTTGCCTTCTTTATATCCTCCCTCAATTCATTGATTTGATTTTTGATGAGGTCTTCCATGTCTTTGTACATTCTGAATTAATTGTTTCAACTCCTGTATCTCGTTTGAATTGTTTGTTTGTTCCTTTGACTGGGCCACATCTTCTGTTTTCCTAGTGTGATTTGTTATTTTTTGCTGGCATCTAGGCATTTAATTACCTTAATTAGTTTATTCTGGAGATTGTTCTCACTTCTTTTACCTAGGGTTTTCTTGCTGGATGAATTTGTTGTCTATCTGTTCTTTGACATTCAGTTCAGCTTTTTCTGGGCCACAAGCTTAGGTTTTGTTTAACAGAGAATTTTTCAGTTCTTGTT
Organism: Myrmecophaga tridactyla; assembly: GCA_004026745.1. NCBI lineage: Eukaryota > Metazoa > Chordata > Mammalia > Pilosa > Myrmecophagidae > Myrmecophaga > Myrmecophaga tridactyla. The sequence goes on along the minus strand of PVIY010000698.1, from coordinate 44,289 downwards.
TTCTTGTTCCTTGCCCTGCCTGTATGGTGCTTTCCCCCACCCCCCTTAGGAGTGTCTACTTAGGTACTATAGACCCCAGCTGGATTTTCCCAGACCAAACTGACCTCCTGTCAGGAAGAAAGAGTCACCTGCATAAATTTTCCCTGAGGGTGAGACCCAGCAGGTCCCACCAGCATAAGATGATGCAGTACCTTTAACTTTGGCAGACTCTCCCTGCTGGGCGTGTGGTGGAGACAGAGGAGAGATTGTAGGCTGGTTTTAATGGATTCAAATTACCAAGCCCTGGGGTCTGAATTCCTTGAGAGAGGGATTCCACCTGAGTTGGACTTCACCCCTCCTCAGGGGAAGGCACCGGCTCCAGACAAGCTCTCAAACAAGCTTGTTTCTGCCTATGCCTGGGGCAGTTGCAGCCTGAGAAGCCCTGCTGCTGTATTCAAAGGCAGTCAAGCCTTTGTAGAAACACACTCACAAAAACCTCTGTTCTTTTTTCTTTTCTTTTTCCGTCAGCCCTGCCCCCTTGACACGGGGGCGAAAATCAGCAACCTCCGCTCTGACCAGGTTCACCTGAGCTGGGGGCCTATTTTTAGTAGTCAGAATTTGTGAATTAATTCCACAATTGGCATTTGGTTGGGCTCAGCACCTGCTGCTGGTAAAGTCCCTTTTCTTTCTCCTCTGAGAAGCAGTCTGTGGGGGAGGGGCGCCAGCCGCCATGGCTTAGAGAACTCACAGTTCTGGGGGGGTCTCACAGCCAGTCCAGCTGGTCCAGACTGGGGTACACTGTGTGTCCGGTCACTGTCATCGCCCCAGGAGCTGTACTGTCCTGTTCCTGGTTATTTAGTAGCTGTTCTGGAGGACGAACTACATCCTACACCTCACTAAGCCGCCATCTTGGTACCTGTTAAAGCAAGTTTTTAAGATCCATTTGTGCTTGAATTTCAAGTTTGTGAGCTCTTTGGAGGGGAAAGAAAATGGTATAGATAGCCATAGTCCATAAATACAATTAAATAGGCATAAAATTTTGCTAGTTTATACATACATTTAACTCATTAAAAGGGACATCGAAGGAGACATTACGTATGCGTAGACAGGGCTGTGACTGTCAGTTTCAGCAGTTGTCATAAAAACTATGATATATTTTTGAAACCTGTGACATCAGGGTCAAAAATTACCTTTTCAGGATGGACTTTGTGATCTTAGATTTTATCTGGAAGAACACAGTTCCATGTGCAGAAGTTGTAGACTTGGTGTTTTCTCATTAATAAACAATTATTTGCTATGTGATAAATATTTGTTTCACACCTACAAGCTTATTGATAAAGATCAGTGCTTTTGGTATGTGGAGCATTAGTCTCTGTTCCTTGCATCCATATTTTCTAAGAATCTAGTATTTGCCATCACTGTGGTAAGAGCACACAGAAAAAGGGGACACAGTTCCTGTAGCCCCTGGCTGCTTCCCTGGCATCCATTTTCTGTAACTACGAGCCTCAAAATACAATAATTCAGCCTCTTGTCCCATAACAGACCGTCTTTGTACTCCAAGTTCTTTGTGCATACTTTCCCCTCCCTTGAGTGTCTTTCTTGCAGCAGTGCCTGGAGCGCTTCATCTTTTAAGATCAACTCAAATAAAACCTCCTGGGTGATGTTCTCCACATATAGCTCAACAGCACTCAGTACCTCGTCAGAGCCCCCTTCACCTTGAATTATAACCGCTGACGTTGGAGTCTTCCACCAGCTTTGACCTCACTGAGGGCTCTGTCCATGTCTCTCCTCTATTACATCAGCTCAGGACCTACCTGGAGAAGAGGCGCTCAGCAAACATTTCTTTGATTGACCAAACTGACGCATACTTCTACAGTTTATAAACCTTAGCCAGACAGCTTTTTGGAACATGACGTTTAGGTTTCTTTTATGCTAAAAACTCATAGAAATATTAGCCATGTGAACTTTTTCAAATTTCAAGTTGCATTGAAGAGCAGAATATAGATTTTAATTGGTTTTTGAGGATGCTGAGATATCAAACTCAGATGAAAGAAACGTGTTTCAATTGTGCCCTCCAGATTTATAGTTGCATTTATTTCTGAGTCATTCCCAAAAGTCAGATAGTATATATTCTTTGCTATACTATACTTATGAGGTGTTTTCAAACTGAATTTTAAATCAAGGTGGTTTTCAGTTAGCTTAGGATTTCACAGATAACATTAAAGAAGATGGAGGGTCTTCATGTGATACAAAACTGGAATTTGACAGTTCAATAGAGCATAGAATTGCTAAATAATCCCATGCTGGTAATTATGAGACACAAGAAATTATTTTTCTTACAATACTATTTAATAAATTAGTGAGATGCCAATAATGTAGCCAGAGTAGTTTCTTAGAATAACATAACCTTATAAAAACATGACTCAGGGCTGTTAAATGTGCATAATTGCAAGGCCAAATTAAACTAGTACAATTTTTAAAATCAGAACACCGTCAAGTGGTATCAAAATTTGACTACAAAAAAAAAAACCTGTTTCCTGACCTTATGATGGTGGATAAGTTGTACCTTTTTTTTTTTTCTTTTTTTTGTTTAATTGCATTTTAAGGTAAATGCCATTTGGTACAAGTCTCATACATTACAAGAGGGAATATAAATGGAACAGCTACTTTGAAAACAGTTTGGCAGTTTTTTATATAGTTAAATATACATTTACCATACAACCAGCAATTCCACTTCTACCCAAGAAAAGTGAAAATATAATCCACACAAAGATGTACATGAAAATGTGCATAGCAGCTTCACTCACAATTGCCATAAAAGTGGAAATCAGACCCATGTCCATGAACTGGTGAAAGAAACTGTGGTATATTCATAGAATGGAATACTATTCAGCACTAAAAAGGAATGAACTGCTGATAGAGGCCACAACATGAATGAATCTCAAAATTCCTATGCTACGTGAAGAGCCCAATACAAAAGACTATGAACTTAATGATTCCACTGTGTGTCAATCTAGAAAAGTCAAAACTAGAGGGCTGGTGAACAGATCAGTAGCTGCCAGTGTGGGAAAAAGGTACTGACTGCCAAAGGCCACTTTTCAGGGCGCTTCTAATGCTCTGCACCTTTTATCCCCCCTCCCTTGTGCTGAATCTGAAATCTACCAGAACCCCTGACTTTCCTTCTTCTTCTTGGAGTAAAGGTTTGGAAACAGACCTTTTAAAGGTGTTGGCCACTGAAGTGGATATGAAGGGCAGACGAACCTCCCCCAAACACTGCTGACGATACATAAACCGATATGTGATTCTCTTTTGTTCTCTATGAATTGGAGGATGAAGTAAAAATAGTCAAATTGCCCTTCATTTTGTTGCATATTAATATGTCCTTCCTCTTATGAGGATTTCTAATAGAAAATTGTTTACCCTCTGTGTATCAGCCTATATTTTTCCTTGCATTCTGTCTAAAATGCATCTTTGAGATTGTGGGAGCCTTCCTGTGCTGGGTGCTGTGCTGCCAAGCTGCACTCTTTCTATAGGATGCTCTCCTATAACAGGCCTAAGCCAACTCACACCTATGAAGCCCTATGAGGGGCCCTGTGGATCAGCAAGGTGGGAGGAGTGGATAAGTTCAGATTTTGGGGATTTAAATTTTTTATGTCCCATTTCCCTAAGGTTGAACATAGGGAAGTTATGACTAGCGATGACTGGGGCCTGGGCAGGGCAACCCCACAGTAATTGCAAGGGGGCCTCTACCCCAGACTCAGAGGCCTGTGCCCTACGAATGTTCTCTGTCTCGATTGCGCTGCGCACGTACATGCGACTATGTACATTGTTCCAAACTCATCAAAGTACTCTTTAAGAGCATGACTTTTTTTTTTTTTTTTAGATTTGCTTATGGGCAGGAGGCACCAGGGATCGAACTCCAGACCTCCAGCACGGCAGGTCGGAGCTCTGCCTGCTGAGCCACGGCAGCCGCCCAAGAGCATGACTTTCATTGTATGTAAATTAAATCTCTATGGACTTGACTTTAGAAAATCAAATGAAAAAAATGAGGATGGAGAGGAAGGAATGGAAAGAGGAAAGGGAGGGCAAGAGAGCAATTAGTCCCCTCTTGTGAGAAAAATCACAAAATTTCATAGGCACTCAAGGAGGGAGAACCACAAAATTTAAAATTCCCACTTGATGGTGGGGGCTGAGGTAGGAAGCTAAGACCACAAGCTTTGTTTTTTCTGCTGCTGGATTTGCAAAGGGTGAAATCTGATGGCACCCAGCATGGTGATAGAGTGGGTAGAGACACTTATACTCTTCCACTCCCCACAGGAATGTCAAGTCTCACCTTTCCAAGGGGATTGTTCTGTGACATGCACAATTTTTTTTTTATTCTGAATATCCTTTGACCCAGGAAACTCACTCTTATGAAATTATCCCATGAAAATAACAGGGCAACTGCAGGAATGTATATGTATACAATGTTTATAGCAAGACATTGTTAACAAGGAAGAAAACTAGAGAACTATGTAAATGTCTGTCAATGGAGGAATAGTGAAAGAAATTACAGTATAGTGCCTCTCTGGAAAATAGTTTGGCAGTTTCTTACAAAACTAAACATGCACTTACCACATAACCCTACAGTTGTACTCTTGAGCATCTATCCCAGAGAAATGAAAATGCAACTCACATAAATATCTGTATATAAATGTCATAGCAGCTTTATTTATGATAGCCCTACACTGGAATCAACAACAGTGTCCTTCACTGAGTGAATAGTCAAATAAACTGTGGTACATCCATATGTGGAATAGTACTCAGGAATAAAAAAGATAAATCTATTGATAGACACAACATACATCACATATATAACATACCTAACATATAACATATATAATATACTTAAAGTGACAAAATTTTACAGAAAGAGAATAGTAGTTGCCAAGAGTTCAGAAGTGGTACATGTGGCTATTTTAGTGGAGATGGAACAGTTCTGTGATTTGATTGTGGTGACAGACACAGGTATCTGCACATGCAATAAAAAACCATATAGCACAAAAACCACATATCCACATAAATGAGTGCATATTAAACTGGTGAGATCTGAATAAGTTCTGTGAATTGTACCAAAGTGAGTTTCCTGGTTTTGATACTGTCCTATAGCTAGGTAAGATGTTACCATGGAGAAAATTGGATGAAGGTATCTGGAGCTGACTGTGGTATTTTTTATAACTTCCTGCGAATTTATAATGATCTCAAAATTAAAAATATTTGTAAAATGTCATAAAATTAAAAGTCTCTAGAGCTTTTAAATTTAGAAACCTTCAACTAAAAAAGCAGGCAATGCAAAGGAGAAGGAGGCATTAGAGAAGATAGGATTTAACAAATGAGTATAACTTCTGAAGCATTATATTAATATTTCTTTTAGTCTCCAGTGTTTTGGGGCAACTAGAAGGAAAAAACAGAAATTGTAGAACTGTAACCCATAACAAACTTTGAAACCTGTTTCATAACTACTTGTTAAAGTGTACTTTGAAATTTATTACTTTTTTGTATATATGCTATACTTCACAATAAAAAACATGAAAAAGTAGGCAGTGTTGCTTGGCTTGCCAATGTCTCTTCTAGGTTGCAAAAGCTGCCAGAATGCAATATACCAGAAACAGAGTGGCTTTTAAAAAGGGGAATTAATTAAGCTGCAAGTTTTCAGTTCTAAGGCCATGAAAATGCCAAATTAAGGCACCAACAAGAGGTTACCTGCACTCAAGAAAGGCCGATGAAGGTCAGGTTTTCTCTCTCAGCTGGGAGGGCACATGGAGACTTCTGCTAGCTTTCTCTCCCAGTTTCTTGTTTCATGAAGCTCTCCCAGGAGTGTTTTCCTTCATCATCTCCAAAGGTCTCTGGTTGTGTGGACTCTGTTGGTTCTGGTGGCTCTAAAACTTTTTTCAAAATGGTTCCCTCTTAAAGGACTCCAGGAAGCAGCCCCACCTTGAATGGGTGGAGACACATCTCCATGGAAAACATCCAATCAAAAGTTACCACCCACAACTGGCTGGGTCACATCTCCATGGAAGCAATCAGAACAGTCCCACCCAGCAATACTGAATGAAGATTAAAGGACATGGCTTTTCTGGAGTACATAATAGCTTCAACCAGCACACTAGCCTATGGCGGTTGTCACAGGAAAGCTCTTTCAACCAGAGGCATTATATGGGACACATTTTCAAACCAGCTTAGGTTTGGTTCTGTCTGACCTTGAACCTGACTCTTCAACCCTCCAACAAGCAGATGGATGTTAGATTTGTTGTATAAGGTGTGTTGTTCCTGGGGCATGGAGGCTGAAAACTGCAGTTTTACAAGTTAACTCTTGAATCGATAGTTTTTCCTTGGATATTTTGTTTTGTCTTTCTGAGAACAATCATGTAGAAATAGGTTTAGACACACAACATTGAGCAACTTTTGTCACTGTTCTTCCAGGCTCACCAAGCTCATCATAGATGTGAATAAAGTAAATCGCCGGCTCTCAGAACAAATGTTACTTAGCCCAAAGTCCATCCCCAATTATTTTTAAGTAGTTATATAAGATATTCATCCTTAATTTATAAAGTCGACTTTAATATTGATCAGAAAAGGGGAGTGCCTGATGAAAACCTTTGAATCAAGACAATCTAAATTTAAGAATGAGTTTATTTCTAATCAGCATACCCTAAAAGTATTTTTTTAACTCAAAGATTGACTTAAAAGTTTTTCCTCTCTCACTCTTTAAGGCCTCAACTTAGAATAGTGCTAAAGAGAATTTTTAATGGATTGAGATTAAATCTATCAGTTTTACCCAGGGAAAATTCCTTCTCATTTATTCTCAGGCAGACTCATGTAAAAGGACTATTAAAGTGGTGAGCTGCAGTGTTTTGACAAGCACTTATACTGCAAAAACTTTAAATCTCACTGGAATACAGTTATATATTCACTGGGAGAAAAGAATGTCCTATTTAAAAACTAGGACAGATGCTGTTGATATGGGAAAGGGAAATAACTGTGTGAACAACACATCCGAAATTAAGACTGAGTTGCTGGCATCCATCTAAAATCAATAGGAAATGTAATTACTCTTCGAAAGTACTCTTGTCCCATCTTACAGTGCTAAATAGATAAATAGATAAAAAGCGATAGACATTATTTGTATTCAGAATGCTATCATGAAAACAAAGATGGGAAGAAACATAGCGATGAGGTGATAACAGTTCCATGTTGTCAACATGAGGGAAGAGAGAGACCAGCCCACATACTGGGGAGCATTTTTTATTTTTCCCTTCCCATATATGACCTCTCTGCTCTCTCCTTTGGATTCCCCTTCCTATGCCATCTAGCTACTCTATGAGTATAATGGGGGGCTTAGAGGAAATAAAAATGGAACCTTTCACTGAAAGCCACTGCATCATTGCAATGACTCTCCTTCATGTTTTCCGTTTATTTTCCCAGTTTGGAATGTCCCAGCTAGAGCTGGCCAGTGTTGCTAGACAAAGCCAAGTGTTCTTTCCACTGTATGATATTACTGCTAGTCTCAGACAGGGAGCTGATAATGATGAAGATGGTGATAATAAAATGGTAATAATCTTTCAGAGCAGATATTCTTTAGTGAGAGCCTAAAGTAATGTCCGCATAGATGGTGAATCAATTATTATTCTTGTGACAGCCCATTCACATGTCCAGTCTACACACCACGCGTTTCATTCTTTTCGTCTAAGCTGTTAGCATGCATATCTTTGGTATTCAGTGGGGGAAAAAAATCAGTCCCTTTCCTGGATTTGATGAATGCTGAAGGCCATCTTTGACCCTTTTGGGCTTTCATTGAACCCTCCCCAGCTTTTATGAAAAGAAATAATAAGCCACAAATCATCTTTAATCCAGCCCAGTCAGCAAACTCTTTTCTATTTCTTTGCTGCAAAGAAGGAATCAAGACAATTTTGCATTTAAGATTGTAGAGCCATTCATTGTTTCTTTGAATGAATACATAACTTAGAATGTATTCAATAAAAATAAACCAGAGCACACATTCGTTCCTAGGCTGGTCAAACATCCCCCTAGCTCCCTGCATTTTTCCACTTTTTGCATTACAAACCGGTCTGTAAAAACATACATTTAAAAATAGCTTCTCGCCGGCCACTGGTAGTTTTAAATAGCGCACGTATCTAAGTGACCAGCACCAGTTCTGCCAGTAATGGCTACTTCTCTTGCTGGAAAAAGACAAAGTGCACATACCCAGGAAAAGGTTCTCCAGAAAATAAACCCAGCCTGTGATTAACAGCAGCTGCTGGTGCGACATGTATCAAAGAGATCATCTTTTTAAACATGTTCCTCCTTTCGATACCCTTACAGGTAATCATGCACAGTTTTCACGGAGGCACTTCCCATTCTCACCGCAGACACGAACACACAAATAAATAAAAATTAGATGGTTGTCTTACCTTTCGGAAAGCAGGCAAAAGCTATACTGTTGGTGGGATAGTGTACCAAGTAACAGACTTTTGTACACTCTTTCTTACAGGAGGTATACAGTCTACAGGAAAAGTAAATATATAGGCACGTATAAAATAAATGTGCATGCAACATTCCGTTTCATTCATTTTTTTTTCCCTCTTGGACAAGAGGCTGCGATAGAGGCCACAGTCGTCCTGTCCACTTGTTCAGTGGGCTCAATGGCCTTGTGCGGACCAGCTCATCACAATTCAGGTACCTCTGAACATGGGAGTACTGGCTAAGACAGTTGGTTCTACTTGGTTGAGCTGGAGCAGCTGGGGGAACCAGCCCAGAAATGATTTATCTATGTGGTCAGGGCGTTCTTTCTTCCTGTTGCCATCCTTTTTCCTCAGCCTAGTCCAGCCATGCTGGCCAGCCAGGGTGGTTAGTCCAGAAAGATGAAACAAGGAACATAATGTTGAGAAAACGCCAGGCATCCAAACAAATGAAGAAGCGCAACAAGAACAGAACTCGTAACGAATTAGCATAGCACACGAGCGAGTTCCAGAGTTTTGAAGACAGTTACATGTGTTGGGTTTGGTGTCCACATCCATTTTCCAGCAGCCTGAGTTTTTGTTTTTTTTTTTTTTTTAGTAAATTGCCTCATCATATTGACAGTTCTACTATTTTATATAAAAATTGCTTTTTTTTGAAAACACAAGTTATTTTCCTTGCAGTAGAAGCAAATAACAGCACTAGAATACCAAATTTCTATTTACAATGTCTTGTTTTCGACTTTGTATCTTAGAAGTGAACTGTCATTCTTCTAACACATGGTGCTTCTCCATGCATTATGTCTCCCTGGTTTAAACCCATCTTTTACATTGTATATGACACGCTTACATCTCATCCCATAGCCATGGAAGGGGTGTGCCCAAGCTGCCCACTTGGCTGCCATCGCCAGTTGTTGCTGACCTTCCAGGATAAATAATCTGTAATTAGCTCTGCTGTCTCTCTGCATTGCCTTGGGGGCAGAGGGCTGGCTTAGAAAATGGATGGCAGTTTAGGACAAAGGTGGTTTAGGGCAGTTTAGCACTATGCACTGTGATCTTGTGATACAGAGAGCATCTGATCAGAGGATAATTCACAGAATATCTTCTGGTTCTGACCAGTCCTGGTGAGAAAGGTAGCAATTCTTAGTTACCCATCCCAATAAAGAGCCATGCTGCCTCTTAGTAAATATTATTCCATCCAACTGAAAAACAATCATTGTAGCCAACAACAAGCCAAGGCCCAGGCAAAAGCAAGTCTTCCTGTTTATCTGGCATCTACACGTTTGCCATGGACAATATCTGCCCAGTCAGCAGTAAAAAGTGTGGGGGAATGTGCCAAATTCAGGATGCAGATGAGAGAACCGGTGTTTCAGGTTCACTTCTCCATAGAAAGGAATGTTGAGAAGGCATCATCTTGGTTAGAGCTAAAGCCATCCAAATTAGATTAGACTCTTCTGAAGCTTTAGAAACAAACATAGTATAAATAAAAATTCAATAAGCAGCTGAGCTATGCCCCTCTGCCTCTAAGCTTGCTGTATTTCAATCTGAGAGGAGACACCAAGCAGCAAGCAGAGGCCCAACTCTGAATAGCTAATTTGTCAATAATGTGCAGATACATTACACTTTTGAGATTTACTTTTAAAGGTGTTTGGCTTTCATATAAGTGAATTTTAACTGGACAAGCCACCTAAGAGGAAAGTTGAACTTGTTGGGGGAAAAAATCAGGCAGTGGTGGGGCCATTTTAATTTCTGCCCATATGAAGCGAACAAGCAAATTCGTTTTTACGTAGACGTGTAACTGCAATGTGAAGTTGGATGAGTTAAAGCATGAATGCAGCAGATGGCAAACTACAATGATGGACTGGAATTGTTAAAAATGGAAACACTGAAGGTTGAAATACATTGAGGCTAAGTGCTTGGAAACAACAATGAGTAAGGCGCCATTTTTGTTCCACTCTTTACTTTATAGCTCATGCTATAAACTCTACTTCCTGCCAGATACCTTCCCTCAGAGAACAGTGTACAGAATTTCTCCCTGGAAAGACATTCCTTGTTCACAAAAATGCATAGACTGTGTTTTGGTTTGATTTTAATCACATAGATTAAATTCAGAAAATAATTCATTTCTCTGTTACCAAAATTCAGAAATTGGTGATTTTTTGAGCCAATTTCGAGTCGTCACCAAAACTAAGAAATTGGCAATTACTTGGTATTAAATAGACTATGATAATAATGTTTTCTATCATCACAATAGTCTTGTCTATTTGCATAAATCAAAAGTTTTTCACTACTTCTCTTTCCCCACATATAAAAGTTTTTGCATTGCTAGGGACTGGTATTCCAGATGTAATTTCCATCTATGATATCACAGTTTTCATATTAGTGCCTCCTTTTTGGATCATTTGGGTGACTAGCTGTAAGGATTTTTGTTCTTACACCAAATGGTTTATCCTTTCTCACAGACTTCATTCCAAAAGTAGCATCAGTGCGGACACTCTGGGAGTCATTTCCAATGTGAGCTCAGAGCCAGTGTCGTCGAGTGAAACCCTTGCTTCTCTGGGCGCACTACTTTCTAGAGCTGTGCTAACACAGCAGCCACAAGGCGCACGTGGCTATTTCACTTTAAATTATTTAAAACCAAGTAAAAGTAACAATCTATTTTTTTTAGGCAAGTAGCCATATTTCAAGTGCATAACAGCCACACGTGGCTCATGGGTTCCTTATGCTACAGCACACATATAGAACTTTTTTTATCATTGCAGGAAGTTCTGTTAACAGCTTTCTGGAGGGCGAGGTCTTTTAATTCCTCTTTGGGACCTTTGAGAGCTGGTTCATCAGAAACCCCGATGTTAGGAGGTACGTGAATCTCCTCCTGTGCTTCAGCATACACCTAGTCAAAGATTTATGATGTTTTAGAGAGTGTCTACACAATTTCAAAAGAGTTTAGATTAAAAAAAAAAAAGGAAATATATATATTTAGACAGGGTGTAAGAGCAAGGCTTTTTTTCTGATTTCTTTTTTCTGAACTGTTTATCTTAAGCTTTGTGTAGACACCAGCACAAAAATATGAAAACCAACAAAACTTCCTCAACAAAAGATACCAAATAAATTCCAAATGGAATCATTGTTGCGATTGACGTAGTTAATAAAATATTTGAAGTTTTGAATTAGTACAATAAGGCCTCTACCTGGGCAGCCTTCTTTGATCTCAAGCTACTTCTCTCTTTGCAGGCAACACAGCAAACAACAACACATTTCACAGCACATTTGACTGCAGAATCTGCCACTAAACATCATCATATCTCTATGTAGAAGTTATTTACCAAACAAGAATGCCAAAGAGTCATTTCTGCATAGACTGTGCCATGGTACTAAAATAAAGAATGACAAAGACGAAAAGCATGAATTTGAAAGTCAGACCTGGGTTTAGTCCAACCTCTGCTGCTAACTAAATGTGTGACTTCGAGGACGTCACTTAATTTCAGTTAAAATGAGAACATAAATGCCCTCTCTACGGAGTTAAAAAGAGAGCCTTTATAAAAGCATTCTGCATGGTGCCTGTTTGAAAGGCTAGCTGGTGCTTAGTCTTAGTATTAGCATTTAACAACCACTCCAAATAGCTTCAACAAGGATTGGACCTAATCATTAAAATTTAACAAGAGGAGAAATGTCATTTCAAAGCCTATAATTCTTAAGTAGCATAGTATTGAGTTAGTTGTCCAAATTCAAGACTTCTAATTTGGTCATTTTTTTTTCAATATATATAGATTTTTTTTTATTGTATTTTCTTTTTATTGATTCAGGAAAGTATCTCATTAATTTATGTCTCTCTGTGTGAGGACAGACGATAATTTAAAACTGCTATTACAAGATATTCAGAGTAAGAGTTTTATGAAATACCATTCTGAAAAGGGGTCCTGGAATAAAAAGCTATAAGAGATATTAATATAAACATAGGTATGGATTATTAATAGATGCACAAATATACTCTGGCCATATTTCTTTTTGGAAATCAGTTCTATCTGCCTTTACCTGCACAGTCATATGTACTGAGCCAGTCACACTAAAATGTACTTTTAAACACAGCTCTTTGGCCTTTTTGGGAATGGAAGGAAATTAACATTTAACTCATACACTATTTTCTAGATTGATATCTTATAATACACTTATCTATTGACATAAATATTATTACTTCCATTTTATCTATGAAGATGCTGAGCTTTAAGAAAGGGTCAACAACTCTTCCAAAGCTACATAGCTGGTATGTGGAGTGGCTTGGATTTGAATCCAGGTCTGTGCCAGCAAAGCCTCTCCCATATCACATTAAATACCACAGCAATTGAACACTAACCTTCCCACCTCTCAACTGGCCAAGAGCTTTAGAGCTGAGAGAGCCTATAGAATTTCTCCCTTCCCTTGGTATGTGATCTGCATTCTTCCCCTCGCCTGGTCCCACAATCTCTTCTGTTGAACAGTCAAAGTGAAGCCCACAATGTTGTTCAATCACCTTTGTTATCTCGTGAGCATATTTTCAAAATGTTTCACAATATTCAGTCAACCGACTATTTAGAAATGGAGATGGACCAGAATTACGGATCTTGCACACAGTATTTGGTAATACCAATCCCTGTTGTTCTCTTCATTTCTAATGCTAGTTCTTACTTGTAGGACCAAAAGGATTACCCCTGAGTTTTTAAAATAGGGCCTTTCTGTTTGTCATTAAAACTTGGCTACAACAAAGATAGTTCGTAACTGAAAAATATGCCTTGAATACTTAATGGACCATCTGAAAACCCTTCTACCTAAGTAAAAGGAAGGATCATAAGCATTTAAATCTGCCTCATTCTGTACAAACTTGTTAAAATGTTCCTAGAGAACAAATCCTAGAGGTAGTATTTTTAATCTAAAATTCACTCTTACCACTATATTGTTAGTAAAGTTAGTAAATAGGAATTCTATGCATTTAACCTGTGAACTGCTCTTGGTATTTTGCAAAATGAGATGTGTCTATCCATGTTATTGGGAGTAACTTGCAAGGGTGACAAAAACTGCCCAGGGGGCTGCAGATTGGTCATGCATGGTCTCAAATCTGACATTTCTTCCTTAATCCCACCCTAAGATCTAGTCTTTCATGGAATGAAAGACTCTCCTGCAGCGGTGAGGTAGATTTTTTTCTCTTGTAATGAAACCATTTCCATGGTGGCATCTGGGACCCATGTACTTAGATGAAAGTTTGCCAACATTATTCAATATTTTGTATGTATGTTTTTTCCTAAAAGCTTTGCTTAGCAAAGACTAAATAACTTTGTCCAAATGTACTTGACAGTGGAATGAAATATGCTTCCAAAGTTCCTAAAATTTCCAACTTCATTCCTACTGCTACAGTTCAGTTAGGTACAGAAGTTACCGCTTTCCTAGTAAGAAGGGAGTGAGAAAAATGACCCACAATCTCACAGGTGGGTTATGTCAATTGGAGGACTTGGTACTAAAGGACAAGAACCAAGAGAAGGGGAAGACTTCACACTCCCCAACATACCCTCTAAAGACTTCTTTCCGATGGGCAGGAAAAAGAAAATGGTTGCAGGAACAAGTCAAACTCAGATGAACATAAATTAGCGCTCACCAAAGCAACCCAGCCTGTAAGACGAGAATAGTCACAGTAGTCTCCAAAGAGAAGCAAGCACACACCACATTTCTTAGAACATCCTGACGCTGGGTGGGTAAGATGAAAGGAAAGGAGAGGTACTTACTGTTTGGGTCTACGTTTTCACAGAGTTCTGTCTTTGCCTCACCGTTGGGTCTGTCACTGGGTTTGTGTGACAGCCGCGAAGACATGGTGGCTGCTGTCACTACCGCCTTGAAGCTTCGCTTCCGTTTCTGGACATTGAGCTCAGGGTGGAAAATGATGATGTACACTTTCGGCATGTATAGCATCCCCAGCGCCACTGACGCACTTAGGTTCATGGAGATTGTAAGCGTGGTAGTTTGTATGTAGAGCTAGGAGACACAACACACAAGACACTATTACAAATAAAATGACTGCAAAGGGTGTCTGAACACTTAAGGTGATGGCAAGAAGGGCTAAATGGCTTAGGAGGGGGAAGACCTGAGAGGGAAAACATAGCAATCTCCAGGGCCTTCTCATAAAAAGGAAGAAAGAAGGACTTTGCACATTTACTGGAAAATTTATGCATATATTAACTGATTGCATGTCACTGGGTGAATCCGTGTGCATGCCTGCCCTGGAGAAGGCTCCCTTAAGGAAGTTAAGAGTAGACTTCTATGAATTACCTTTAATGAGACTTGCAGCTGAATATGAAGACAGAGAGAACATAGAATCTATAACCTTGAGAAAGGGGTGGCTATTTTTAATCCCCCCTACACACACTGAAGGTCAACATTATATGAGCTCTTATTACACAGAGATTTGTTGTCAATGTGTCTTTTTGTATTATTCTTAAAAGAGTGTACCCTCACCATAACCTGCAAAGTAGACAGTTGAGTTTCCCTGAGGTTTAAGCCTTTTTTCTTAATTGTGTTTTACAATCAACCAAGATCTGGGGATGTTAACTTGTCCATTTTCTCTACTTTGATAAATTGTTAATAGGATGCAAAACCTTATTCAGATATGGCCTTGCTTGTTAGTTTAGATGGTGCCCTCATAGCTGCCTGTGTCTTTTTTTGCTTCCTGAGAAGTCCTGAGCAACCACTTGTTTGCTCTGTAATGTTTGCCATCACTGCCATAGTTCTACATTGAAGGATATGGGGAGATATAAGAACAGTCAGGGGGATACTACAGACTGCCTGCCTTGGTACAGATGCATTTGGGAAGTGCCCTATCATAATCCAGAGCCCCCCATGGGTATAGGTATGTCTGAGTTTTGAATGACTTCCAAAGGCTAGAATAAATTCTACAACATTGCCTCACCATTGCTCTTATGATAAATCCCCCACCCTTAATGGAGGCTACAAGGCCCTGAGTGGGCTGTCTCCTTTCTCCCTTTTCAGATTCATTATTTACCACTTTTCCCCGCTGTCTCCCCAAGGCTCCATCCACAGAGCGCTCCTTTAGATTCGGCAATGTGTTGCATTCCATTCCACTGTGGATGCTTTATGCACAAGAGTCATCCTTTATTTCTTTTCCCCACAGCCACTCTTTCAAGTCTAGGCCAACTTCTTTCTGAATGAGTTCTCAAAGAACAGTTTTCTTTAGACCCTTGATCTCAGTTTGTAACTATACATTCATTGCCCTGGTCATTTGACTGTCCCCTGCCACAGGAGGCTGTAAGTCCTATGAAAGCAGGAACATTATATCTTCTAGTGCATCATTGTGCCCGATGTGTCAGGCAAACTGTAGACGTTTGATAAATATAGGATGAAGGCGCTCACTCGGTTTTGCATAATGGTTACCTTTTTCATACCTATGATTCAGTGGTCAGACAGTCTTTTGTTCAGTCTAAAAGTATTTCCATCAGACATTTGCTGCCTGGGCATTTCTGATTCTAATTCTTAAAATGAAGGCCCCAGTAAAGAAACGTCAAGGAAACATAACTATCTGGTCTAGAGAAGACAGTTCTCCATGAAACACTAATTTGAGTTTGTGTGTCTCTGAATGGTTAAAAAGAGCTGCCAGCTGCTGGCTCTTTAATACATAATGAATGTAAGATAGAAAGACAACACAATACTGAATTAAGGATCCTTTGGAGTGTGAATTAGAGCATATTTTAACAGCTCATCTTTTCCTGCTAGAACACCTTTAGACTTTCAACCCTATTTCCCACTGTCAGCGTCCGCTGCTCAACAAAATGTCACCATGGTCCCAGGGCCTTGTGGACTCTGGGTGGGGGCGATGCTGCGTCTCTCATCCTCACTGCCATCATCCTATTAAGGAAGGCTTTGCCAACCTTAGTTTAGCCGTCCAAGAAAGGAAGGGATATAAAATGACCCACAGGTTTTATTTCTGTTTTCTATGCTGACGTGGGCAAATTTTATACTTGAAGAAATCATTCTTCAAATATAAATGAAGATTTTTAAATGATCACTTACAAAAATGTGCATAAACGTATATATGTGTGTATAGGTTGCTTAGTAATGCAAGATCCCAAATGACATGACTTTTATTTTCTAGAGTGTTTATTTTCACTGTTTTTAAACTAGAGCCCATCAGGACTTTGATATTTTGTTTTGAACTTCTTGCAGTCTCTGGTGACTCTTCAGACGTATGTGACAACCAAAGCATCTGTCACTGACCACAGACCTACCCCCAGAAACCCTCTTTGCACAGCACGGTGGTTTAAAATAAGGATTCTGGAGCTGCATAGGCTCAGTTTTGCATTCCCTAATTCTGTGACCTGCCTCTCTTTGCCTCAGCTTCCTCATCTATACAACAGGGATGATAATATCATCTTGCCCATAATATTGTGTTAATGACTAAGTTAATATTCGTTAAGTGCTTTGAATAGGGTCCGTCATGAGTAAGTATTATATAGGTATTTTTAAATAATTATACAGTTATATAGATGTGAGGATTCTATAGGGATCCCCAGAAGGGAAACTAAGACATTGTCTCTTTGGGTTGCAGGTGAGTCTGAGTTTTTATCCTAGTATCTCCTTTAGCACAATCTTTTAGCTGATGACAACCTATCTATTTGTACTCTACCAGTTGTTCCTCTTTTAACTGATGGGTACTGTATAATATATTACCTTATTTAATCTTGGGAATTTTACACCATTTTATTTTATCCTCATTATAATCTCCTTAGAAATATAAATGAGCTGGCAATCCTTATTAGCCCCTTTCCTAAAAGCACAGGAGTCCTTGCTCATACATTTTTACTGAGCTCAAGCCTCTTCCCCTGTGCTACCCTTCACCTGAACCTAATTCCATTCAGGTTGTATAGGATCAACCCGGATAGAGAAAAGAGCTGCTCCCCTCTGGCCAATCCCTAATGGCTGAAACTCCTGTGAAGGAAACAACCTGTCTTATGATGTTCATATGTTTTGATAATTAATGCTTAATTTTATCAGCACCCTAAATGAATTTTTAGAGTCAGGTTTCTGCTCCAGGTTGATTGTGGCTTTTTAGGTTATATCACTCAAGAGCGTTTAGGCAAGGAATTCAGAGCCAGGCAGAGAAAAAGTTTGCATAATATTTTCAGACAGTAAATGCACAAAGTCTGATGCATGGAGTCTTTGGCAATTACTATGTTCTCTGTCTCCCAGTTTCCTCATCTATGAAATGAAGATAATACCTCCTAGCTCATCAGGTATGGATGAAGATGTAACCAATTAATAAATGAATAGTAATTTGCAGAATGTCTGTGAAATGAGTACTCATGGAATAGTAACTGCCAATGTTTATATTCTACCAAGTTAGGCTATAGGGGTGTAGATCTCTGGGCAAGGCTTTCTTTCTCCGTAATTGCTTCCATATATTTGAAGCTTTTACATATGTGTTATTGAGTAACTGGGTTGTGAGTGTCTAAAAAATCCAGGCTTATTCACTTCTGGTCAGAAAGAAATGGACCAGCAATATTTGATATCACGACTTAGAGGTATGTGCTAAATCAAGGCCAACCCCATGCACTGTCAGAGACGCCGCCACCGTGGCATCACTGCTCCGTCTGGTGTTAGTATGAGCAGACTTCTCCCTGACTGGCTTTTAGATGGCCCACAGGCTAAGCAGTTTGAAAACGTGCTGGGTAGTGCTCATGAGCAGCTATGAATCTTAAATTTGCAAACGTTTCCTTTTGAGTTTCCAAGTCAGTTTAATTGAAGACTATACTGAAGACTGCACGCAAAGCTGTCAGTAGCCATGACAGTGACAGGTTTTAGACTTTGAAAATCAGTATTCTCAGTACTGTTCAAAGAAAAAAGAATTCACTGGGCATGGAGATGGGGCAAATAGGTCTAGAATGATCTGGAGAAAACCCATTTTCAGATTTTTATGTTGAGCAAAAATCTCATTACCACTACTAAGGCCCTTAATAATAAGTAAGCACTCTAAAAATAAATTAGCGGTATAGTTATACTAATAAATTGCTACCTTTATGTATATACAGATTCAATTAGAAAATGAATTCTGGGCCTGTTTTTGGTGGTGGTGATCAAAGGATTGATATAGGAAGTGATTAACTTGTAACCACAGACTGCAAGATCACTGTTACTTGTTTTTCCTACTCTCCAGATAGGCTTTGTGTGAAGGATCTTCCCTTTTACTTTCCCACCACTTGCTAATTCATCCATTCATTGGGCCATCATTTTAATTGAGATACTGCTAAGTGCCTATACTGGCCCAGGCCATGTGAGAGTCATGTTTCCCATGACTACCATCAGCAGGCCCCATTCTTGTGGCAGCCATAAGGCAATGCTGAAAATAAACTGATACGTAAAGCAGAATGCATTAATTGGTCACCCTGACCATTTCCCATTGCACCTTACCCCCTGCTATTCCCTCCCCTTGCAATGACCTCTGTTTCTCTGCTCTGAGCTTGAAACCCTGCTTATATTTTTGAATGCTCAATCCCACTGGTACCTTCCAAGGAAAGCATTCCCCACCTCCCCAGCCAGGACAGTCCATTTAGGTTGTATTATTCAAGAGCATTTAGGCAAGGTACAGCTTTCAGAAGGTACAGCCTCAAACAGCACTTAACCTGGTCTGCTTAAGAGAGCCATCGGTTCAGCTCTAAAGTTTGTTTTGGAAATGTAAAACGAATCCAACAAGATTGATATATTTGGGGACGATCTGAGTGTGACATGAATTTCATGTTTGCAAATGTGTGATTTCTTCCACAGTAAATCCTAGGTGAGCACAGTAAAGTACATCCAGCTGAACCCAACCAAATGGGAATACATAAATTACATAGGCCACACACACATCTCAGACATCTGCCAGCTACTTCTCTCCACCACTTCACAGATGCTCACAAGTTGCAACCTTCTGGTACCCACTTCCACAAGTAAACTTTTGGTGTTTTTTTGTTAAGTGAAAGTGTTACATTTATTGGAGTAATTATGCCTTCCTTGACCTTTTAACATGTGTGAACCCATGCTAATGTTTTTAATAGGTCCCAATCCTTTTTTTGTGGTTGTTCTGTCACCAATGACATTTTTGAGTGTTGTGTCCCAATCCCATTTTCCGTATAAGCCCTGTGGTTTTTATGGCACAATTTTGGATACCACAGTGATTTTCAAGTTATAGTAGAACTGACTGTAGTTATAGTTACGGCAGAACCGACCAAATTAAACGTAGTGTCTGCCACAAAGTGTGTACCCATTAAAGTCTAACTGCACAAAAAGCTCTGTTCTGGAATCAAGTATTAGGTATGATAAATATCCTTGGTATTCAGCATTTCCAGAAAAGCTGTTATTCATAGTCTGTTACTAATATTGTTTTCTGCTTTTAATGTGTACCTCTGTTTCCTCATTCCTATCTTACAGGATTGTGGTAGGAATCAAATGAGTTGACACTTTAAAAACATGCAGAATGATGCCCATCATGTAGGAAATCCTTGTTAGAGGGTGTTGGTATTATTGGCTTATTTATTGGCTAAAATAGGAAATACCATTTTTCCTCCATTGGTATTTTTTGCACCTTCTTAATAAATTTTAAAATGATTATCTTTCTTAGGGAATCTATTCCACAGCAAGCCATGTTTCAGGGGGGAAAAGCATTTTAAATGTGTTTACATTTTGCTTGAAGGCAAACTCAAACCTCTACCTGTTGTAGGTGACTTTATGAGGAATAACCAATTTTGTTTGTTCCCAGTTGACAGTTGAGAAGCACACACAGGCTTTAATGGAGTCTTTAGGTGGATGCAGTGAAGTTTCACAATTTTCAGACATCCCAAAGTCTGTGCGTACAAATGAAAAACTGTGGCTGATGTAGCTACAGTAAAGAGGAAGTGTAGGTAATTATCTGATAAACATTTGCAACATTCATAGGTCCAAACTGAAAGGAAAGTTCCTGGCAGTTAGAACCAATGTTTTCTATCCACCTCGCCTGTATCCTTTGCTTCATGATTATAGTGACCGTATTTTTTAGAAATAAATAATGACAGAGGGCTGAGAATGGGGCAGAGTATTTGGAATCAGAACTTCCTTGGCCATCCAGGGGGCCAATGTACTGAGTGCTTTGCTTAGATATGTAATGACACATGATAGAAGGATGATGAGGTAAAAAAAAAAAAAGGTTTTCAAGGGGAGGGTCTTGCATGTTTCAGAAGGATGGATTCTTCCTTCTTCTCGAAGGATGGAAAGGACCAGGTGTTTGTTGTTAGAAGTGATTTTGACTCTTGGCTCAGAATTGCCGGTTGGTGACTTTGGACATGGAATTTTCCTGTCTGACAAGTGGTAGAGCCAAGATTCATATCCAACCTGTGTGTTACCAGAGTGTCTGATAGTAAATCCTGCTGCATTTTACGACCACCATAGAGAGCTTCTGGTGAGTTTGTGCCTAGCCTATGGCCGCTGCTTAGGAAATGAAAGTGCTAGCATTATAATATACGGTTCCGTATTCTGTAGGTAATCTCCGTGCTCTTCTATTTAGACCTGCTGTCTTTGAATAGGTGATATATAGATATCCACACACATGCCAAACAGTAAGGGACCAACCCTGCGGGACAAGCAGTCTGATCATGCAATTATAAATAATGGTGACAACTAGATGATTATTGGACAAGACCTTGCTTGGTCCTGTATTGTTTTTTGCATTTAATATACCCTGGCAGACATGGTATTAAGTCTACACAAAATTGTACTATTTATTTGGATGTAGGTAAGACGAGTGCTGCAGGTGAATGCAAATTGATTTCTGGAGCATGGGAAAAGTGATTATATCATGCTTAAAAAACATTCACATCTCAGTCCTTTGCTCTCTTGACAAGAACCTGACGCAGTGTCTATCCCACACAGCGTAGTCAGAGGGATGCCATTATTCCGAATGAGCACATCCTAGGGAAACTCTGTCCCGCTCTCGATGCCATCCTAATGAGCTGAAGGTGATTTCGAGAGCAAATTCTTCCAGGCAAGTCGCTTCTGATTTCGCTGGGCATGTACAAGCACAGCTTTCACACAATGATATACAGAATTTCTCTCCCTTGCCTGCCTCCTGACTCCTTAATTTTGAGTTTAAGAATATTCCCTCCAAGAAGAGTTTTATTCTTTTGTAGAGCCAACACTGGCACTATTTACCCTTTTGTGTTACTAAAAGGATATTTACCATTCCTGATGGTTTGAGAGCCCCCCAAAATGTTAGGTCTCTGCCTTGCTGTGATTTAACATTCAAAGGGAAAACATCTTCCCCACAGTCAGCCTGGAGAAACACACTTTCACCAGTTTCCATTGGCTTTCTTTGAATCCTTGGCCCTAATCACGGAGACTGAACCTAACAGCCTTTTTGAAGGAAGCAATGTGAGATTCTTTCTTAAAGTGTGAAAGTATTTGGCAAGGAACTCACTGGGAGTAAATATCAGGTAATCTATGATCATATTCTACAAGACTCTGCAAGTCAACCAGTGCATTTCAAAAACAAAGTCTGAGCTTCAAATGTTGAGTTTCTAAAGAGGCCATTTGAAATATGAAATTCATATGAGTACAAAGCTATCTAATGTTGCCAGCTATTAAATCATCTTTGTGGTTCTAATAAGCATCAAAAGATAAGAATCAAATGAAAAATTTGATGTAAAATTAACGATTAGAAGAAAGGACGCCCTTTGCATTTCTTGGGCATAAGCAATGTGTTTTAAGTTGGACTTCTAAAGCTTTTGGTGAAACTGGACCCAAGAGTGTCATTGATAAGAGGGCAGTGTCAGATGCTCAAACATACGTGCTTTTAGATCTCAGTTTTCAAAGTCATAGACAATGACTTTCTGATGAACTTAGACAAGGTTTGATCATCATAATCATCCCGGCTTTCTCTTTCCTCTTATTAGTTCTGGCTGCAATTTTTGTTGATCTTTCTGTTCCCATTTGGGCTTTAGCTTCTCCCTTCTTGCCACTGACCTTATGATAGTGCCCCTTTCTGGCCCTTTAAAAGTCTTTCTTTCATCAAGTGCTAATCCACATTTTTCCCTGAATAGTCTTTGCTTCCCTGCTTTTCTGTTGCCAGGGTGGTGATGTGTTTGTGGAGGAAGACCCTCTCACCACTGCCCTGACTTATGCATTATGAGCTGGCCCCTTCAGGCAGTGTGCTGAGTGATGCCCCTAGAGGACTGGTGTTTTAGTTTCCTTGTTAAAGTGAATACTGTGAGACCATGGCAAGTCCAAGTCAAGGGATCATCGAGGTGGTATTTTCTTCCTGAAGACTGGCATTCTGAGGCTGGCTGCCAACTATCCTTGGTCCTGGGCTTCTCTCTCACATGGCAAAGCACATGGAGGGCTCTCCTGGCCTCTACCTTCTCTTTCTGCTTCCTTTGTTGACAGTCAGCTTCTTACTTCCCATGGCTTTCTCTCTGTCAGTATTTCATTCAGCTTATAAAGGACTCCAGAAATAAGATTAAGATCCATTCTGATTGAGGTGGGTCATACCTTAACTGAAGTAGGCTCATCAAAAGGTCCTACTTACAATGGGTTCACACTCACAGGAATAGATTAAAATCAAGAACATGTTTTTCTCAGGTATGTAGCTCCAAACCACCCCAGGGAGGAAATCTTCTCAATAGGTGGAACCTTGGTTAGTTGCATCACCCATCCAGGAGAGATTGTATGCTCTGAAACCCACATCAACGCCTCAGCAGCATAATGATTTAAGTCCCAAAGGAGCAAATAACTGAAATGAGACTGCCCAGAAAATTGTAGGCAACAAATCACTCAGCCCATGCCTTTAAATGTAACAGTGAGGGCAAAGAAATAATACCTATTGATGATGGGGAATAAGCATGGCCAAGGGGAAGGATTGAGTGGTTCAAGGTTTTGATCTTGCCTTCACAAGATCCATTTCCCTTTGTTTTTGTTTTGAAGGTCTTGGATCAGGGCTTTAAAATATGCTATTTTCTAACCATTAACTCTTGAGGGCCTGGAGGTTGGCCTCCATTCTCACCTCCTCCAAGGCTGCCCTCTCAATGCCTCTCCAAGAATTCTCATTTTCCCAGGTTTCATTCCTTAAAACTTGATGCTGAGGATATGTACTTGGGACTCCAGGTGTCTTGCTTGAATAGTACAACTTCCCCAAATACTTAGGGTTAAGATGAAAATCCTTAACATGGCCCAAGGGATGCTGTAGGGTCCTGCTATTGCCTTCCCTCACTTGCTCTAAGTCCCTTGAATACATCATGCTCCCTCCCATCCTTACGGCCTTTGCAATGCTGTTCCTTCTGCTATTGGTGCTGTTCCCAACCATCTTCCCCTGCTTAGCTCTTACCTGTCTTTCAGGTCTCAGCATCCCTACTTCCTTCAGTAGGCTTTTTCTCACTCTCAAATATAAACTATGCCTTCCTGTTTTACTTGCTCTTACAATGTATTATTTCCTTCTCATTGCGTTAGTCACAATTTGTGATTACTTTTCCATTTGTGTGTTTGTTGAATAAGTGTTTCCTTGCTAGACTGTACGTTCTATGAAGTCATGAATCATATCTTTTGACTTACTGTTTAGCTCCTGATATATAGTAAGTGCTCAAGTCACAGGAGCTGAAATGAAATACAATCTGGGAAAAATGTTATGCAGCCAAGAGTGATAAAAAATGCAACAAGTATAGTAGATTTGGAGTCAGGAGTTCTGTATTTGGATACAGGTTCCACCAGTTGCTCGCATGGGATCTTGAACTCACTTAGCCCTTTGAGGCCCTTCTGAAATACTTATAAAATGACCTAAGTCAAGCTACCTACCTCACAGAGCTATGACAAGAAAGTTTGAAAACCCTGATCAAAGCGATGTGTGGGTAAAATGTATCTCTGTGCAGCGCTTAGCAGTACAACCATGACTGTCTTCCCAGAGGCTGTTTGATTCTATACAATCATCACTTTTCCCATTTTTCCAGATACTTTGTGTCTATCAATTTCATTGGCTTCCCTTCTCCCTTCAGCTCTCGTACTGGAGCATTGCTCTGCACCAGTCATGGCTTTCAGGGCCAATAGACAGAGGAGATAAAATGCAGACTAGAAATATCCAGTACAATAAGGGACAGAATCAAGCATTTTGTGGGAGTCTGGGAGGGAGAGAGGACTTGGAAGTGAGGGTTATTTGTGCTCCTTAATACCCTGCACAGGGAATATGTTCACCATTTGACAAATCAGTGCCAAATGTGGAGTGACTCACTCATCTCCGTTTCACAGCTCATCACATTCCCCAGCCGCACTGGACTGTTTCATATGCCTGCACGTGCTCTCTTCTTCCACAGGGCCTTTGCTTATGTCTGCTCTTTCCCCTGGAATGATACCCACCCTTCATGCCTTGTTTTCTGCTAATGACCCTTTATCTCTTCACTAAATCATCACTTCTTCAGCCAAGACTTTTCTAACCAATATTAGGTAACACTGCCCTGTTATAAGCTCTTAAGACAATCACCCCCGTTCATATTAAACATTTTGCAAGTGTGTGATTAGTATGTATGCCCCCACCAGGAAGCATCTATATTTAGTTCACCCTTGTATAACCCCAGCACTATGGGGGGCAAACAGAAGGGGCTTAATTGATAATGATTAGGAAATCTTGGGCGCATAATGGCAGAGATTCCATTTCTAGTCTTTGGCTCCATTCCTGGTATTCTCAGAGAGAACAGAGGGCCAGAGAGGAAAAAGTTATATGATGAGAAAGGGAGAAGAGTGTAATATTCAAAGAGATGTAATGTTCCCTGAAAGCAATATTTTCTCAGCTGGCCCGAGGGGGAAGAAGTGGGCTATATTGCCCTGGGGGCAGCCACCAACATCCTATAGCCTGTTTTTCATGTGTTCACTAAACAATAAAGCGTAATTATCACTAATGATACCTATAGAACATGTAGCAACAATCAAAGCTAAAAGCCCTGCCCCTTTGGGAAGGATGGGTGCTTTTCTTTCACAAAGCTCAGGCTAACACCCAGGTTAGCACCTAATTGTCTCCTGACAATGGAAAAATGAAATGGTTGCTATGACAACTCAGGGAAGAGTTCAGGCCCTGAGAGTTTTTTTTTTTTTTTAATACATAAAGTTACTGACTCTGACATAGATGTTGTCATATATGCATTTGGTTTTTGCAATTCTGATCCCTCCTGGAATATTTCAGAATCATCAGTAAATACCATTTTAAATGCCCAGCTTGTTCATTTTGGGAAGTTTAAAAGAGATCCATAAAATAGTTGCATAATAAGCACGTGAGTAAATTGCTATCTCTTAAAAAATATCTAGGCTCATGTGTAGAGTCCTTACAATTGAAGAGACTTTCTTAAACAAAAGTCTATTGTTTTATATCTGACTTTTGAAAGCACATCAAACTTTGATATAATTCTATGAAAAATGGTTTAATGAGTCTTTAAAATGATTTTAAAGGCAAATTCTCTATTCAGTCTGGGTTGGTGGACAATCATACATTTTTATGGGGAAGAACACAAAGACAACATAAAAGGTGGTCTCCATAGGGTATTTAGCTGAGGGGCTCAAACAGGAGGAGGTTCTGAGAAGATCTATTCTCATTTACATTTAACTAGATGTTTACATCTTTAACCTAAGGGTCACCACCCCTGACAACTTCATATGAGACAACCAAACAGAAACAACATTGAAAATAGAACTATTGATCTTTCCCTCTAAAGCTTGCCTCTCCATGAATTTTCTTTTTCTTAGGAACATTTACTTCCATTAATCTGGTTACTCAAATCAAAACTTTATGAGTAATTATTTAATACTCCCAGGTTCCTCACATTTTACCCTTTATATCCAATATATTACCTAGTTAGTTAATATTACCTGTAACATATTTCTAGAATATCCTTCCTTCTCTCCATCTGCACACCCCCAGCCTAGTCTTATGTATATTTAACCCGTTAGTACACTTAAAGCACAGAGGATAGTGGCTACCATTTGTAAACTCTATTTTGATGATGATGATGATGTGCTTTCATGTGGTACTTGGTACACGGTTGTAGCATCTTTGCATCCATTTTCTGTCCTTCTCCAAGCAATTCTGTACAAAGCAACCAGAGAATTCTTTATAAAGACTTCAAATCTGATCATGTGGTCCCCTGCAAAATATCTTTTAAAGACGTCCCATTTTCCTGCAGTATTGGCCTAGCTACATTTCCAACTTCCTATCTAGTCTCTCTTGAATCTGAATCATCCATATGCCAAGCTCAATCCCACGCAGGGACTCATCACAAACTACTGTTTCTGGCCAAAATGCCTTTCTACCCTGTTCTTTGCCCATCTAACACTTCACTTGTTTTTCAGTTTTGCTGTCCATGCATTTTCTCTGGCAAACTTTCCATGACCACATGCTGCTCCAACAACTTGAATTTTTTCCTTCCGTGAAGTTTGTGCTGGTTAGAAACTGTTATGTACCCCAGAAAAGCCATGTTCTCTTAATCTTAATCCAATCTTGTGGGGGCAGGCCTGTTGTTTAGCGTGGGACCTTTTGGTTAGATTATTTCCACAGCATTGTGGACCCATCCATTCAAGGTGTGTCTTAATTAGTTTACTGGAGTTCTTAAAAGAGCCAACACAGGGAAACATCTTAGAGAAAGCTCAGACGCAGAATTAGGAGAGGCTTGCAGAACCAATGTGGAGAGGAGAGAAATGAACCTAAGACACAGACGTTTGGAGATGCTAAGCTAAGAGATAAAATCCAGAGTTTGCCTGAGAGAAACCAAGTGAAGGCCCAGAGAGGAGACTCTGGAACCAGGAGCTGAAAGCAGCAAAAGCTAGGAATAAAGGGCCAGCAGACGTCACCATGTGCCTTCCCATGTGACAGAGAAACCCTGGAGGTGATTGGTCTTTCTAGAATGAAGGTATACTCTTGTTGATACCTTAATTTGGACTTTTTTTTGGCTTTAAAACATTAAATTTGTAACTTAAATCCCGTTTATAAAAGCCAATCCATTTCTGGTATATTGCATTCCAGCAGCTTTAGCAAATGGAAACAATGCTCTCCCACAGCAGCCTGTTCTTTTTATTAATGGTACATACTGAATTGAGTGATTATCAACTTGGTCATTTATTCATGTGCTGTAAGTTATACTCTCCTACTAGCATTTAAGCTTCCTGATGTCAGAATATGCCCACCAGAATAAATATATAAAATAAATATATTTTAAAAATATATTTCTTTTCGATGAATGAAGATAACAGATTTTTTAAAAATTCTAAATTAAAATACACGTATTAACATCCTTTTAGGTAAAACTGACCTATTTAGTAAATGCATTTTGGGTAGATTGTTGTTCTGAAAGTAAATACACACAGAGGATATTAAGTAAGAAAATCAGAGCTTCCAGAGAGATCTTGTGAGTTGTGCAAGGACTTAGCAGTCAGAAAAAGCTAAGATGGAAGTTTAGTTTTGATTCTAAAGCCCATTCTACTATAATGATAGTCATATACAACTAAAAAGCCTATTTAATAAAACAGTAGATTTTAGAACTGTTTAATTTTTCATTCTCTAAGGCTTTAATTGCCAAAGATTAGAAAAACAAACAGCTCAAAGTATTTCTAAAGGGAACTGACAGAAAATTCCCATCCTTTACCACAGATTGCACATTTGTCCAAGGGTATTTTATATTTAAATCCATATTCCCTGCGAAGAATAATGAGCAAACATCCTCTTCATGGGATTCAAACTGTGTCCAATTTCCTTGCCAAATCCAGCTTCTTGTCAAGGGAAGGCAATGCGGCTATCTCCTCCCCCAACTGTGCACACACACACCCCTCAGGTGGATGCCCTGAATGATGAAAGGTGTGCTTGAGCAGGCAGAAAAATGGAAAAGGATGAAATGTAAATAATACACACATGGAATGTAAATATTGTCTGAAGCACGAGCAGGATGCAATGTCTGATGATTCTGCTGATTCCCGTGTATGGTGTGATGACTGATTTCAGAAGGTAAAGAGTAGAATAAGAAAACCAGGCTCAGAGAAGAAGAGTGGAATTAGGCCAAATCAGGAAGGCAAATTGGAGCTCTTTGCTTTTCAAGCAAATGTTGACTACCCCGGTATCTCTGTCTGGTTTTTTCATTGTGTGGTAAACAGGACCCCATGCCCCTCCACACATTTTCTAGTTATTTAGTTTAGACATAAGATGCAATAACAATCGAGGACATTTGGCAATTCTTCTCCAGATGTGCTTTGTGCCTAATAATGCATAGATAGGCTGAAAGGAGGCTGGACCCTGTTGAGGGAAATGTCTGCCCTTTTCACAGACAATACAAACAGATCTGAAGCCTGACTACCCAGGCCAGAGAATGTGGACAAAGAGCTGGCACCCTGGGGGACAACAAAAGGGGATTTATTTTCCAGTGACAGGAGAGATAGCCTTGTGGGTGGCCTCGAGACTGAAGGACCCAGCCCTGCTAAGGAATTGAGGGGATGAATTGACTAGGGTGACAGAGACTCTGCTGGGGTGGACAGCCTGGCTGTCGTCTTCAGCCACTCACTATTGTATATGAACTTCTGCATGCTGGGGGCCTTGATGGAGAATTAGAAGGGGGTGTCTAATAATGAACTGCCCTACCTCTCCTTGCATCTGAAGTTGCAGCACAAGATTTAGGGCTAACAGAGCCTTTGATGGTGTAGGAATGAGATCACTGAACGGAGGTGTCAGAAAAACCCAAGTTCTCATTTCCTCTCAGCCTCTTAGTCATTGTGGGATTTTGGACAAGGACATTTGTGAACTCTTATCTACCAATGTACTGTTATCCTCCTTTACATCTGAGTCTCAGAAACACATGTCTCCTTTCTCAAGCTACCAACTATTATTTTAGAATGATACCTTGATCTCTGTGTTATGCTATGCATGCTGCAATCAATCAGTGGGAGGTACTTGGGTAGAAAGGTTTGCGCCAAAGTGATCTGAAGGGCAGTTTCAGAGATCCCCGAGGAGCATCCGCTGAGACCTTTCTGAGGCTGCAGTGCCTCAGCTTCTCCCTTTGCCCAATCTTGTTCCTTTGATTTTAAGACCAAGGGCATACCTCATGCTCCCGAAAACCTCCAGCCTTTTAAATCTCTGCTCTCTGGGGAGCCTAACCTGGAACTTTCTCTTAGAACCCTCATGGGCATCTCAGTTCCAATCAAAACAAATGGTTTTCTAAATAAATTTTTATATTTAGAAAAATTTCTTTCTAGCACTTACCAGAAAGAAATACTGAGCCCCTTACAACATCTGAAGCATGCACTAAGCAAACCCACCTATCTCAGATGAAACGTTAACTGCTCCCCGGAACTTGTTTCTCCACTTCCATGGGTATAAACTGAATCTTCTCCCTCTATTGCTTTTCACACCCAGATGCACAAAATATATACAATACATACGTTTTCCCAAATTTTTTATTTTGCAAAATTTAGAACAAAAACATCTGTATACTTCTCTAGATTCACCAGTTGTTAATATCCTACCACAATTGTTTTATATATTTTCTCTCTTTTTTGTTAAACTGTTTAAAAATTGTATACCTCACAATACTTATTCCTTGTTATGTATACATGTCTTTCCTAAGGAAACGGACATTTGACTACATAACCACAATATTATTATCACACCTAAGAAATGTAATATTTCTGTAATATCTAGTTTATGACCCAAATCAAGTTCTTCCAGTTCCAAAAATATCTCCATAACATATTTCCCAAATCAAAAATACAATAAAGATTCATGGATTGCATTTTTTTCCTCTTTGGACTTATAATCTAGAACAGTCTCTATGCCTTTGTGTTTTAAACAGCTTTGTTGAGGTATAATTGAGAAAAAAGAAACTGCACATATAATTTAAAGAGAGCAAGTTGCTAACTTTTCATGTGTGTATCCACCATGAAACCATGGCTACAATCAAGGTGTATCACTTCCAAAAGGTTCTGAATACCCTTTAGTAATCCCTCTCCCTCACTCTTTCTAGCCCCCCATCCCCAAGCAACACTGATCTGCTTTTTTATTACTATAAATTAGTTTGCATTTTCTAGAACTTTATATAAACAAAATCACCACTATGCACTCTTTTCTGTCTGGTTTGTTTCACTCAACATTATTCTGAGATCACATATGCTGTGTGTATCAATAATTCATTCCTTTCCTTTGCTGAGTAATATTCCATTGTATGGACATACCACAATTTGTTTATCCATTCATCTTCTATAGAGACGTGGGTGTTTCCAGTTGTGGCTATTATCAATAAAGCTGCTATGAATATTCATATACAAACCTTTGTATGGCCATATTATTCCTTTTCTCTTGGGTAAGCTCCTAGGTGAGAAATAGCTGGATTATATGACAGGTGTGTGTTTAATTTTTAAAAGTCAGTCCAAGTGTTTTCTAAAGTAGTGGTACCATTTTACATTCCCATTAGCAGTATGTGAGAGTTCTAGTCATTTCTCATTATCAACAACCCTGGGTCCTGTCAGTCTTTATTTAAGCTTAACAGTTCTAATAGGAGTATAATTGTATTTTCCTAATGGCTAAGGACATTGAAAAAATTTATATGTGCTCTTTTGCCATTTTTATATCTTCCTGGGTGTAGTATGTGTTCAGATCATTTTTATTGGGTTGTTTTCCAATTGCTGAGATTTAAATTTAGGGTTCTGGATAACAGGACATTTATCAGATATGTACTTTGCAAAGATATTTTCTCCTATTTTAGGGCTTGTCTTTTCATTCTGCTAGCACTGTCTTTTGAAGAGCAGGACTTTTTAATTTTGATTAAGTAAAATATATCAATTTGTGTTTTTATAGCTTGTGCTTTTGGTGTTGCATGTAAGAATGCTTTTCCTAACCCAAGCTCACAGAAATTATCTTCTATGTATTCTCCTAGGAGTTCTTTTGTTTTAAGTATTATATTTAGAATTATAATCCATTTTGAGTCCACTTATGTACATGGTACTAGATATGGATCTAAGTTTGTTTGTTTTTTGTATGTGGATATTCAATTGTTCAGTATTGTTTAATGAAAAGACTATTCTTTCCCCAATACATTGCTGTTGTGTCTTTGCCCAAAATCGATTGTCCATATTGTGTGTGAATTTATTTTTGGGCTCTCTATTCAGTTCTACCAATCTATTTGTCTATATTTATACCAACATCATGCTGTTTTGATTAACATTTTATAATAATTATTGAAATTAGATGGCATTAGCCCTCTAACTTTGTTCTTTTCCTGAGTTGTTTTGGCTGTTCTGGATTCTTTGAATTCCCATATAAATTTTAAAATCGGCTCGTCAGTTTCTAGAAGCAGCATGCTGGGATTTTAATTGGGTTACAATTGAATTTATAGATCAATTTGGGGAGAATTGATATCTTAACAATATTGTTTTCTATGAGCAATGCACATCTCTCTACTTATTTAGGTCTACTTTAACTCGTCTCAGCAATGTTCTATAGCCACCAGTATACAGGGTTGTCATGTTTTGTTGTTTGTCAAGACATTGGCTTTTTGGAACATTGTAGGTCCCCATCAATGTCTCATACAGTGTCCCATATTCTGGATTTGTCTGTTTCTTCATAATTAAATGTGTGTCAAATGTTTTTGGCAAGAATACTTCAGGAGTGGTGTTGCAGACTCCTTAAAAATGAAGGTTTAGGACGGGCCACATTGGCTCAACTTGCAGAGTTCTCGCCTGCCGTGCCAGAGACCTGGGTTCGATTCCTGGTGCCTGCCCACGAGGAAAAAAAAAAAAAAAAAATGAAGGTTTACCTCTGGGCTCTCCTGAGTTCGGTGGGTCTCAAGTGGTACCTGGAACTTTGCATTTTTAAACAAATGGTCTCTATGATTCCTATACACATGATCCTTAACAATTGTTTTAAAGAAGCTGGGATGGATACTTTGAGATTTCTAACTGTAATACTCCATGAAGACCATGGAATAATGTTGATCTGCTACTCAAACTTCGTGCAATTCCATAAAGAGGCTACTTTGCAAATGGTAGGTACTTAATACGTGTGGACTGATAGAAATCACTGGTGGTTTCTTCCTGTAATTAAGGTGCCCATCCCTGGGAAACTATTCCCAAAGTGTCCACAAAAGAGAGGCAGCCCATTTACTTTCAGTCAGCTCCCTGATGTTCATTAAGTATGATGAAAAGTATTTTTATTGATCTATAAAACACAAAGGTGTTTCACTCCTTTGCTATTTGGCCATGTCCAAGTCACCTAATTTCTCTGAGCCTCAGAATTCTCTCTGTAAAATGGGTATGAGGATAACGTTAATATGTTCCTAAGTGGTTATGAAACAAACGAAATGATACAGTTGAAAAGCTTAATAGCACAGTTGGCATTTAGAAAATGCTCCTGTTATTATTCAGGAGCAGTATCATCAAAACACACAGTGATAGCTTGGTTACCCACTTCTCCTTTTCCCCCTCAGCAAGGATTACAAACAGAAAACAAAAAGAGATAACCAATTTTCATGCAAAGAGCCAAGACTGAGCTTTGGGAAGGGAGGGATGCTAGTTACCTGGTGATGGCTTATCTAATGATGCTGTGTCTTTGAGACTATGGGATTTATATTTTGTATGCTCTCAAAAGAAACTTTCAGCTAACATGGGGGTGAGTCATTAGAGAGGCTAAAGAAGTAGGGCTGACCTTCCCAACTTCGTGGATTTTACATAAGATTTCCTACTGTTTTGCCACAAACTTGACTATAAATCTAATTTAGTCTTTTTCAGGTAGGCAAAACAAATTGACTCTTTAATGAATTTTTAGCATCAGTCTTCTCTGCATTTTTTTGTTGTTGTGGGTTTGTTTTGTTTTGAAATAATCTACCCTGGCTATCCTCGTGATCTGAGGATCACAGCTAGGTATAAAATGAGCTATTACTTTTAGCCAATCTACTTCTTTAAAATGTGCCAATTCATAGAACTAGAACTGGGGACAATTTTGGCAAAGATTAAGAGGGCTCTCATATAAGTTCACTGACATCCTAGTATACTCCAAGAGGAAATGACAAAGGTGGGAAGCAGAATTAATTTCCAGGCTTCTTAAGTAGTTCAGGTGACCACAAATTAACCATAAATGTGGAAACACTGGGCGATTACTTTCTAAAATGGAATTGAGAGCAAAATTATAGAGAGAATATTTCACAGAACAAAAATTCATGGTTACCATGTCTGAGCATTCACTAGCAGGCAGCCATTGTGTGCCATGTAATTGACTCATTTCATCTCAGTAGTCTCAGTCAGTTTCCATTTCGTTGATCAAGACCCTAGACTCAGAAAGGAGAGGGAAGATCACATAGCTGATTAAACTGAGGTGGCAATGTTCAAACCCAGGGCTTCCCAATTCCAAAGCCTCCATTCTTAACACCTTCACTCCACTGGGAAGAAGCCAAGACAATGGAAGAAAGCATTCTTGACAAAGCAGTGCAGCACTACTAATTAATCCAGGAAGGACAGTTTCTGGCTTCTTCCATTTGATATCTGCTTCATTAAAAAAAAGTTCCTAAGGCCATACATTCACAAGCATGACAGCGTAACAGAAATAGTGACTGGAGTTGGTGATGCTTTAATTGTGGAGACAATGCAAGGGCTAAAGATGTCACCCAGCAGATATGGGAGTGATGGATGAGGCTAGTTACACTGTGCTTTGTCACTATTAAGCTGAGTAGGCAAGTTTGTTGAAAGGACAAACTTAACTCCTGGTACTGTGGCATTTTCACAGACTCGATTACCTTGCACTATATTTATGTGTCCTTTCTACTTCCACACAGGTCTTTTTCAAAGGTATCTTTAAGGGACATACCATAGAATTACATGAGGTCAGAGAAAGAGCAAAAAAGCAGCAATTAGGGGAAATGGGAGATAGTTTGAAGAGACAGGTAAGGCAGCGCAGTGACTAACTATGAGCATTAGAGCATGATTCTGGGTTTCCTGGCAGAGAATTAGTTAGTGAAGAGAATTGATGTCACCTCAGGATGATTTAAGGAAGGGAGCAGGGGGGTAATATTTGGAAGCGACACTGGTCTGGGGGCCCTGGACCCATCATTTAGGTAAGTCATCTGTCCTGTTTCTTTCTACATCTGTAAAATGGGTATAGTTATGCCCAACCTACCTACAGAATTGATGTAATACTCAAAGCAGTTGATGTTTATGATAGTCCTGTTTTCAAGCATAGTTTAATTAGCCACATTCATTGCTTAAATTTTTAATTCTTTGGAACATGTACAATGCACTTAATATTCAGCACTCATCTTGTTTTGCATGCTGCTGCTTCAGGAATTCTAGTTTATAACAACAACAACAAAAAAACATGGTTTGATGAGACTAGCCAGACGTGGAATATGGCACATATTAATCTGTTTATATCCATTGGCCATGGAGATATTTGAGAGATAGAGGCTAAGGGTGGGGCTGGTTTTGGGGACAGAGCTGTGGACCAGCCTAAAGCTCTAGGTAAGAGTGGGGATGACCTTCAGAAATAGCCTTTCATCAGAGGAACCCAGCAGGTCCTCAGATCTGCTGCCTCGTGTCACTGAGCATGAGAATTGTGATTCTCGAGCAGGAAGTGACACTGGGCCATATTCTGAGAACATTCCCACCTGGATCTGTAAGTTGGAATTGTACCTTTTCTAAAGACCAGCAGAGTCTTTTTTTGCTAGTCATATTAATCATAAAAGCTGTCCTAAGGCTTTTACAGTAGGTGGAGTAAGGTAGGGTAGACAGACTAAACACACAAATACATATTTACACACATATAAAAAAAATGACACAACATGTCAAAGTGATATGAAAAGTAAGGAAATAGAGAGCAGGGTAAGGAAGCTTCTGAGTGCAAAGGAGTAGTTTGCAGAATTGAATGAAGGCTGGAGCTCTTTAAGCAGGGGAAAATTGAGCAGAGACGGACTGAAAGGTGAGGTTGTTAGCCATGCGGGTACCTGGAGAAAGAACATTCCAGATAGAGTGTACAGCCTGGCAAAGGCTCTGAGGCAGGAGCATGCCTGATGTGCGTGAGGGATTCCTTTGTCCTGTTGTGAGGATAAAATGGGATCGTAAATGCTACATACTTTGTCTTGGTCCTTGAGTCGTGGAAAGGACTCAATAAGAATTCAATGAGTTAGTGTACAGGGCTGGTCTCGAGGCACACTAATTTTTGAAGATTGGGCTATTTTTTGTCATCTTATGATTTTTGTAAAATCATTGGCATGAATTTGATTACTTTTCTGGATATCATTGATAATGGTTAATTTTAGTCAACTTTATTCCTTGTGAAAATGACTCCCTACAAAAGAACCATAGAATGCAAAACTGGAGGCTGGATGGCATGTCATCTGAGGGATCCCAACTGAACGTTCTTGATAGCAAATGACAGCCTTGTAAGAGGAGTGGTGTTTGTTCTCCCCATTTAACAACCGAGGAAACTGAAGCTAAGAGAGGTCAAGGAATTTCCCACAAAACTTGCCACATTAGAAAGTGGCAGAGCTGAGCTACAAGGCATGCTCGGCCCCAGAGCTCTTCCACACCTGTAGTCAGCACCCATCTACTGAACAAACACTCTGTTCTAAACCTGCCCAGAGCAGCCCAAACTGTGGCCCACGTGGTTGATTCAGGGACACAAAGTAGGGTGACCACATGTCCCTTTTTGACAGATAGAATCCCATTTATACCCATTTTCTCAGCTTAGTTATTTTTGTTTTCCCCTTTCACTCTCAAAAGTGCATCGGTTTGGAGGGTTACTTTCATGGTCATCCTCCATTAAATTACCCTCGATATTCAGAACAAACCAGCCAGCTGCTCTCTGCTGAGTTAGCTCTCTAGCCTAGGCTTCCCTTGAGCTCAGGTAAATGCTATAGACCTGGGCTCTGCCTTTTAGGAGTTTATATTCTAATTTCATTCCAAACGTTGGTCAAACTGTCCCGTGAAGATCTCGTCCAATTCAAAAGGAATTCAGGATGGGTGAAGGCAGGCATGATATCCAAAATATTTCCCAATCCAGCCAGGGCCAAGAGGTTGAACTGTGCGCCACATGGGTTTGATTTCTGCAGGGAGGTAGTCCAGTTCTCTTCTCCACCTTCCTTCTCCTGGCCTGAGCTTCGGTTCTGCTCTGAATGTGCCCCACAACCACAGTTGTTAAGCCTCTTCCTGTCTCTAAGTTGCTTTTTCTTCTGTTCATTGAGGGGGGTGGATTATGTTATATCAAAGCCATGCCCCTCCGCCCGCCCTTCCCCCAAGCATAGTCAGAGTTGCAGCAGGACAGAGCTGAGCTCCTCTCTGGACCAAATGTCCCTGCTTGAATTTCCCTGCCCTGGAGCCAAACAGCAATTCTTCCTGTAGAACCTGGGCTGGGGATTCTTCTCCAAGGTGTAATGAGATGTATGTAAAAGCTCTCCCCTTCCCCTTCCCACTGTCTCTGCCACAAGTCTCCGCGATTAGATAACAGTAGCTCTGCCAGTTCACCCGGGTTCTAGCTACAGTCCAACAAAGCAGGCATTTAGAAACCCATAAATAACCATCTTATTCCCACATCTCTGCAATGGCAGAGAGGTTGGTGCTGCAAACAAAGTGACAGGTCATAGATATCTTCAATGAATATGGAAGGTGGACAGTTGCACAATGCATTTGGAGTAAAAACAGCATTATTCTTTTTTTTAAGAGGAGCAAAAGACAAGCTTTCTTCCTTCCCTCCCATTTTAAGATGTAGCTTTAATTCCTTTCCCAGCTTAAGGTCATGACTAGGCTTCTCTATTTCAGATGCTGAAGCTAAACTCGAGAAACAAATTTAGAAACGCTTTGGGTCCCTGAACTGTTGGATCCTGTCATTTAGCAGGAGCAGGCATGAGCTGTATAAACACCTTGTGCTATTTAAGCTTCATGTGTTGAATGAAAAAGAAGCTGGCTTCTTTCCCCCAAATTTTCTTTCAAAGAAAAAGAAAAAAAAAAAAGGCAATTGCAGCCAGATTTGGGAGGTGAAGGAACGCTCAGGAGACAGTATCCAGGAATTTTCATTAGCACCCTTACTAATGTTTTAAGAACCCTCTGACTCTGGTTTAATAAACAAAACAAAGACAATGAGGATAAATACTGTGATGGACTTTGAATTTTCCCAATCTAGTTTTAGAAATGACCTCTGCATTCATTTAGAAATGACCTCTGCATGTAGTCTGTGGATAGAAATGCAGGCCATCCTTTCCAGACAGTGCTACTGTAATTAATAATTTTACACTTCTGAAACTGCATTCAGCCCAAGTCTCAACAGGGGGACAAGGAGAATTTCTTCTGCAAGGTGAAAGACTTTCTTTTTCAGCAGTGAAAAGTGGAGCTTTCTCTCTAGCACTTCACTTAATCCCCCCCACCCCAACTTAGCAGATGGGAAAAGGGGGTTCTGTTATTCATATACCCAGATTTCAGATAAGAAAGTGAGGCTAGGAGAGGTTCCACCCTCATTTCAAAGTCCTATAATCGAGGAGTGGCAGAGCTGGAATTCATACCTGGGAGACTCTTAGAGCAAGCAAGTTCTTGAGAAACACAACCGTTGCTTGATGTCATTGTCCCCAAACTCTCATTTGTTCATTTTTTGAATTAGTGTATTTTCCTTGTGTGGGATAAAGGATGGTTTTCTTCCTTTTACTGAATAAGCTGTATATGCAGGCATTCAAATCAAAATAATGTAAGAATGAGCATAAAAACAAATAGCCCACCCTATAATTAAGTCCTCAAATTTTCCACTTGAAGCCTGGATAATGAAGTACTGTAATTATTATAAAAATCACAATCTGTTATCACCATTACAAAATTAACAGTTATTGCAGAATTCATATTGGCTTGGAGTATCTTGCCTTGTGGAAATTGCCTCGCCAACATCCCCTGACCCCCATTTTTTCAAACAGTGGTAGAAATCAATTTGTGGGGAACCACTGCATTGCCTGATGATTAATGCTGTTCGAGGTTTTTTTGGCAAGAGGGTGGTAAACAGCTGGATTCAGTCAATAGTAATTTTTTAATCAATGTTAGTGCTGCAAATCTTCCCCAAAGAAGGACAAACTGACACTCTTAAAAAACAAATGTGACTATTCAGGGATAAAAAGAATTGAGGCATCAAGCCCCAAAAGTACATGGAAGAACCTTAAATGCATGTCATGAAAAGAAAGAAGCCAGTCTGAAAAGGCTGCAAACTGTACAATTTCAACTATATGATATTGTGGAAAAGGAAAAACTATAGACAGTGAAAAGATGAGTGGTTGCCAAGGGCTCAGGGGAAGAAAGAGGCTTGAATAGGTAGGGTGCAGGGCATTTTTAGGTAGGGCAGTGAAACTGTCATATATGATACAATAATGGTATATGCATGACATTATGCATTTGTCAAAACTCATAGAACTATGCAACACAAAGAGGGAGCCCTAATGTAAACTATGGAGTCTGAATGTATCAATAATAGTGTGTCAATATTGGTTTATCAATGGTAAC
Source organism: Myrmecophaga tridactyla (assembly GCA_004026745.1). Taxonomy (NCBI): domain Eukaryota; kingdom Metazoa; phylum Chordata; class Mammalia; order Pilosa; family Myrmecophagidae; genus Myrmecophaga; species Myrmecophaga tridactyla. The sequence continues at coordinate 5,320 of PVIY010000698.1, read as the reverse complement.
AAATGCACTATAGGAATGCAAGCTGTTAATAATAGGGGAAACTGGGTATGGGGGGTACATGACAACTCTCTGTGCAATTTTTCTTTAACCTAAATCTGCACTACAAGTAAAGTTTATTAAAAATATGTGATGGTATAAAAAGAGTCACCTTATGCAAGGAAGCACAGGGTATGACTCGCAACATCAGTATCCCCCCTGGGTTCATGTATCTCTGCTACCTTTAATAAGTTAACAGAACCAAAATAAACAACAACAAAAACATCATCAATAGTCAGGCAAAACATTTCTCTTCGAAAACTTTACCCAAAAAGCTTGTTTAATCACAGTGGTCAGAGGAAACACATAGTAATCTGAAGAGAACCTTCGTGCGCCCTGAGGCAGTCATTTCCCTACGGAGTGAACTGGACACTATTATGCAGACACACAAATTCTAAGCCATCTGGGTGAAAAATATCAGTGCCTCCTTTGGTTTGCTCCATTAACCAAAGACACAGGCTACTTCTATCCTGAATTGTGGGAGGCACAGGCCTGAGTGTGAATGGGCCCTACTTGACTTAACATATTTCTCTTAGTGAGCACCAAACTCCAACTTCTACCAAGTCCTAGGAGACCCAATTTTGTAGTCTCTCAAGGGCTGTCATATTGGAAGGACAGAAAACTTTGTATGAAGCTTGGGTGAGCTGAATCTGAGGACCACTTAATACTGGACCAAGATGGGTCTTCTCTGCCCCAACGACTGGGGGACATCAGACCCTTCTTGATTTTTCTATGTTGCTAGTTTCTGAGTCTTTCTTTTTTCTGCCTATTAAGTTACTTATCCTCTTTCTGTCTATCCCTCCCCCCCATACATGCCAAAACTATCTTTCCTATTGCAGACATCAGAAATAAAACTTATTCATAGTTAATAGCTTAAAATCATAGCCACATTAAGAGAAAGTAGGCAAATGTTTGTCTCATATCTTTCTTCCTCTGGGGGCTCCAAAGATACTTACACTCAAAGTAGAGAAAATGTCACACATTTCTCTAGAAGGTCCCCACCATGAACCTAGTTTATTTCAAAGTTGGTGTTTAGTTTGTTAATGCTGCCAGACATGGGTTTTACAAAGGGAATTTATTAGGTTATAAGTTTACAGTTCTAAGGCCATAAAAATGTCCAAACTAAGTCATCCAGAGAGATATACCTGGTGTCTGCTGGTCCTTTGGCTTTGGTTTCAAACAGCTTCCCTGGAGGTGTTTTCCTTCTGCATCTCCAAATGTCTCAGTTTGGATTAGCTCTGAAGCTTTTTCCAAAATGGTACCCTCTTAGAGGACTCCAATAAGTGGATTAAGACTCATCTTGAATGGGTAGAGACACATCTCCACGGAAACCACATGATCAAAAGGTCCTACCCACAATTTGGTGGGTTGCATCTCCAAGGAGACAACTTAATAAAAAAGATCCCACCCACATTTGGTGAGGCAAAATAAACCAGAAATAAAACAGCAAACATTGTATGGTCTCATTTAGAAAATACTTATAAGAAAAGAAGGGCCTAGATTGTAAGCTCTTGCAGCAGTCACATTTAGTTCAGATGGTAACTGTTATTTCCGGATATCGATGGGTTGTTTTATATCTGTAGAACCTGGTATTTAGAGATAAGAATGAAGCTGATAAGGTTGGGATTAAGGTAATTCAGAAGACAGAGGTAAGAAAGACACTGTCTGTATTTTAAAACTCCACCTACTCTTTGAGACCAAAAGAAGAAAGGTTTATTTTGTCCAGAACACAAATTTTCTGTAGCACATAATCTAACTCAACCTTTTTGGATAGATCATTTAAAGAATTGAAACACAGGGAGCCCAGAATAGGAATGAGGGCCTTTAATCCTGTATAGCTCAATGTAATGCCTGGATGCATCCCAGAGTATATTAAGCAAATAATCAGAGAGTATTGGCAAAGTTCCTTGAGGGGTGGGAGAAAAATTATGGAACTATTAAACGTCACCACTGGGGAAACCCTGATATTATGTCAAACATTAGGGACACTCAAATCAATAGACCAAGCCCTTGAACTTGAGGTTTGCTCTTGTGAAGCTTATGTGTATAGCAGAGATGTTTAGCCTACCTATAGGTATGCCTAACAGTTACTTCTGGAGGACCTCTTTTGTTACTCAGATGTGGCCTCTCTCTCTGAAACCGAAATCATTGCCCTCCCCACTACATGGGACATGATATCAAGGGTGAAAGTCTCCCTGGCAGCATGGGATATGACTCCCAGGAATGAGCTTGGCCCTGGCACTGTGGGATCAACAATGCCATCCTGACCAAAAGGGGGAAAGAAGTGTAAGGTATCAGTGGTTGAGAAAGTTCAAATAGAGTCGAGAGGCTACTCTAGAGGTCACGTTTACACAAGCTTCAGTTAGACATTCCTATCATAACTTGCCAAACTCCAACCAAAACCACTGCTGCCAATCCCAAAGAACACCTATGACATTATATAAGGTTGTACAAAGGTTCCATGCACTAGGGTAACTTTCCAGAAATCTACAACCTCTAGATGGGTTCCTGTACCAGATAAGTCCTGAAATGCAGAGGGGCCAGCCTCGCCAGAACATCATCAAGTTCCATCCCCTTATCCCATATTATCAACAGCCCCTTCCAACATGAAAAAGTTAGAATGGTCATGGCCTAAAGAGTGGAAGAAAGATCATAGATGATGTGGAGTTATACAGAGAAGGTGTGGTTTAACAAACGAGTATGGCTGCTGAATCATTACACTGATATTTCTTTTAGCCTCTAGTATCTTAGAGTGGCTAGAAGTAAACCTAAAATTGTGGCATTGTAACGCATACCAACTCTGAAGTCCGTTCGACAACTAATTGCTGTGATGTGCTTTGAAATTTATTGCTTTTTTGTATATATGTTATTTTTCACAAAAGAGGGAAAAAAAAAGATCCCATCCAACAGTATTGACTCAGGATTAAAAAACATGACTTTTATGGGGTACACAACAGTTTGAAACTAGCACAGTTGCCTACTGAGCAAAGAAAGCATTTTTATAAATGATGATTAGGCCTATTAAACTTCAAAAGCCATGTAACTCCACTGTAGCTGAAATACCCTATTTATAGGGCTACATAAATCAAAAGCAATGCATATAATATTCATAATGGAAATAGGTATAATCTCAAGTAGACTTGGGTATATTGTATTTGTCCCCTCCCTTGGTCTACCTCTTATCCTCAAATAGCAAGATCATTTCTCAGTCTAACAATTGCCATTCCATTCTCCCTTCCCTCCCCTACCTATAGCACTACTTCTCTCGAATCTGTCTACTTTCCTTTCTTCCAGTGCTACATTCACGTCTCACCTACAAGACTCTTACATGATCTCCATTTTCACTCTAGCCTTCTCTATGATCCAGGGTGAGGGTTTTTTTTTTTTTTTTAACTTTAAACGAAATGGCATTAACTTCCATGCTTAACACCTTCCATTGGCTTTCTATTACATTTGCTAAAAATTCCAAACTCCTCAAATAGTCTGCCCTGACTCTTGTACCCCATCCTTCTCTTCACTGGCTAGGTCCCAGCACACTAGCCTCCTGATAGTTTCTCCAAAAATAGTCTCTTTCTTGCTTGGGTTAGCTGGCAAGGAGGCTTGTCAATGGACAATGTTAGCTGAAGTGAAAAAAAAAAAGAAAACTGCTTTGTGAGAGGCAAGAAAAGCAAAGTATATGTACCCATTTCTTCTAAGAGGAAGGATGGGACTGGCTAGAAGCTGATGAGTAGGATGCTAAATCAGGCAGGCAAGAGGTTTTCTGGGCTGAATTTTAAGGGGTGGGATGTCCATATCGCCCTCATCATTTGGGTTCTTCTTCCCTTCCATCTATTTAATCATCCTGACATACATTTAGCAAATTCACTGAGCACTAACCATGGGCCAACAGGATGAAATGTCAAGAGAACATTAGTATAAGGACAGGATGCAAAAGGATAGCACTTTGCTGTTGGCAGAGCTCATTTCTACAAATATATGCCAGTTACGTGGCACATATCTCTTCCCTAGCCTTTGTCATTGGACTCCAGTGGCAGACCTAGCAGCACTCACTGAGGATGTGGGAGACAGACACTGAACAGAAGCTTGTGGTATTAGGGATGGACAGTATGAACCCTGAGAGGCAGACTCCGGAGTTCAGAAATTTCCAGCCAGACTAGTTAAACAGCTTGGTGTTGGAATGACTTTTTAGAACAGGACAGAGTGTCCTTTTTGGTAAGAAGAAGAAGAAGAAGGGAGAGGGGGAAGAGGGAGGAGGAGGAAAAAGAGGAAGAGGAGGAGGAAGAGAAGGAAAATGAAGAAGAGGAAGAGGAAGAGGAGGAGGAAGAGGAGGAAGAGGAAGAGGAGGAAGAAGAAAAGTTTCAATGAAGAGCACTGTGATGACTTGGAGTTATGTATCCGGTTATGTGTCCTATAAGTATGATTGCATTGGAAAGGGGCCCTTTCAATGACGTTCCTTCAGTTAAGGTAGGCCCAACTGAGTCAGGTTGGGCTTCCTTCTGGATTACCAGACTGAGTGAAAGTCATGTAGAGAGAAGCCATGGGAAGACCTCAAAGTCCACAAAACTCAGAAGAGAAGAGAGAGGATGCCACCATATGCATTTATTGCCATGGAACAGAAAAGTCTAGAAACCCTAAATATTTTGGGTGAGCCAGAAGATATGAAGCCCAAAAGAAGCAAGTCTTGTAGCCTCGGAAACCCTGGGCCAAAAAAATTCCTCTTATGTCAACCCATTGCATGGCATTTGTTTTAATAGCCGAGAAACTAAAACAAAAACTATTCACCGTCATCACAGATTCTAACTCCTCTTTCTGCTTCTGATGCATGAATATACCTTCTTCCTTACTGACCCCCCAAATCATCATGAAACAAAGGGAGATATGCTAGACACAGGAAACTAGACAAAGGCCTGTAGGCAAAATTTACAAGCCTGTCTTTGGATCCACATGTCCTGCATGACACAAACAGAGCCCAAGAAGTACTTCAAGATGTAGTGGAGAGGCTGGAGGGAACTGCCTGAAAATGTAGAGCTGTGCTCCAGCAGCCATGTTTCTTGAAGATGATTGTATAATGATATAGCTTTCACAATGTGACTGTGTGATTGTGAAAACCTTGTGTCTGATGCTCCTTTTATCTACCTTGTCAACAGATGAGTAGAACATATGGAATAAAAATAAATAATAGGGGGAACAAAAGTTAAAATAAATTTAGTTTGAAATGCTAGTGATCAATGAAAGTGAGGGGTAAGGGGTATGGTATGTAAAATCTCTTTTTTTTTCTGTTTTC